>LQRL01109401.1:18994-29661 GCA_001703475.1 Hydroides elegans | reverse complement strand
CCAGAATATATACTGAAGGATAACGTGACTTTATACTATATTACTGATACAGAAGCTGTGTTTGTTCAAGTAGACGATAATATAGATGTAACTAAAACTTGTCATTGTGGTTTTATGGTATTGAATCAATTTAAGCATGCGCGAAAATTAATCAAACTGCCTATTCATTTGTTTTACAAAATGGCGGCCACCATTGGGAAACCTAAAGGTATAAACACGTAAGATGAAACAACCGTGTAAAATGGTGGTGTTTTGTGACACTATAGCAGACGCAATGCTAAAACAATATTGTTCAATCTTTAATGGTTGCGTCAGTAGTCTCATTGTTGCGTTACTCCTAAAGTAGCGTAACGATGAAATAACGATTAAACAACCGCTGGTTGATCGTTTTTGGAACTTAATTATACTGCATAACACTTTTTAACACACATAACAGTATTTCTGACCGCAATTATATGCTTGTTTTATCGCTTTTTCATTTCAAATGGATGCTACATCATTGTGTTATGTTATCTTATAGGAACATTAATATTCATGGGCAATACCGGTCGCTGTGGATCGACACTTCTAGCGCAATGTTTTGATGAAACTGGAACTGTAAAATGCTTTTCGGAGCCCGGCGCTTTTAAATCGATGATTGGGATCAATGATGCCTTAGAAGATGATGATATTCAACTAAAATGCAGTAGCATAGTTAATGTGCTTTGTAAACCGGATCAATCGAAGAAGATGCTTAATACGCATTTCTTCTTCAAATTAGAAATGTTCACGTCGATATTCATATCGCATCTTTCACATGTATATCCCAATGCTCATTATCTATTCATGTATCGAGATGGACTCTGCGTCGCTCAATCGATAACCAAAATTATTAAAGTGTCTCCTTTGCTAAGATTAAAGGAGCTGTTAATGATGATTTCAAACAAATTGCGATATTTAAAGATAAAGCAGGCGATAGCTATTATGGAAGATATACAGATTGAATCCCGGTTACAGTTGGGTTTCATCATATGGGCTTGTGCCATGAGTATGTACAACGACTTTCGGACACAGGGTGAGCTACTTATGGCACTTTCGTCTGGCTCTGCTATTAATTGCTACGAAATCCGTAGAACATATAATGAGACAAATGATATTGGTGAATGAGCGGGAAAATAAATTCGGAGTAATGTCGGATTAACCTAAGAATTTCACCTCACATATCGCTAACGAGGGCACTCAACGATTTATTCGGGTAAATGTTGCAGCAGCTCTTCCTTGCTAGCAGCTTTTTTTCAAAACAGAGCAAAGATTTTTCTCGAAACGAATAATTTACAAATTATGTTGTAAATATGTCAACCAATACAGATGTATCTAAATTTAGTCTTTGTAAACGAATCTGTGAGGGATAGCCTAATACACATTTGATTTCTTGAAAGTTATATTATGGTAGGCGTCAGCACCGTTTAATGCAACGTTTTATAATACATATTGATCCTTCACTGTTTATATTTCATTACACGAACCTAAGCAAAACACAAACATACATTTATATGATATATATGTATATTAGAAATATTATTACTTATTCAAAAGCAATAATCGAAACTTAGATTCCGCGAAATATCTATTTTAAAAAAATGGGGTGACACATCGATGGGTGATTCAATTAAAGCAACGCTTTTCAAAAGTACACTCTTGTAGAGGATAACTTAATTAAAATATATTGAAATGCTTAAAAATGATTGGTAAGTCAGTAAACCCGCTTCGTTTACAAGCATAGTCCATACAATAGACTTATACTAGTCTTTAAGTCTTTACAGTTTGATTCTTAAATGTCCAGTAAGGGATCATTATTAAATTGTGTCTTAAACATTAATTTTAAGACATCTAGTACACAATCTTAAGTGATTAATTACGCACTTTTATATCTTATGACCGTTATCAATTATAACCGTGAATTAAAATATATCACAATATATTTTGTCATTCTTCGATATGAAAATCGTTTAGCATGTTGTTAATTATTACTAAATTAAAATAAAATAAAAATCGAATAAAAAGGATGGTAAATCCAACCGAATTATAATTTTCTAGGATTCTTCATCACCGGCAAAACTAATTTGCACTATTGGGCTTGTTTTAACCAAGTTTCAATTATTAGTAAAATAAACTTGGACTATTCAAATTGTCTAGTTTACTCACATGCTCACGAACCACTATCACAAACTCGTAATATGGCTCAATATCACAAATTTGCCGTTACGATACAATTCATAACGAGTATACTCCACTTCCATGCTCATTTCTCAAGAAACGTTGGTATTTCATTACCAAACTGACTTCAAACATGCTGTTAGTATTTTCAAAATAAAAGCGTAGCGTTGATTGAATCACTCATGGTACTGTCATCGTGTAAATGTGAATGCATATTATATAAAATTGTGCGTTTAATAATGATTTTATAATAAATAATGATGTTCCCGATATATATATATATATTACATGAACATATATTTATTTTTTGTCTTGATTCTTGTATTGAAATATAACGAATGAAAGTCAAATATTGTATAATAAGCGTTGCGTTAATTGAGTCTAAGATCTAGAAGATTGCTTGCAGTAGCTTTTCTGAGTTTCTTGCTTGCAACCTCAGAATAAACAATTTTATGTAAATTAGTGCATTAAACTTATTTCAAAGATAAAGTATCACTTTCCGTTAAACATTGAATAGATTGAGATATTGTCTCAATAAATCATTGAGTGCCTCTCCGTTAATATAACTCACTCGTCAGGTTTGATGTTATTCAAATTATGATATCACAGATACATGTAATTGTAATATAAATAGATACGCATACATGTACCTCTTGGAATGTAGTTCGATGCATGTTTTTTTCTTTTAGTTTAATCGCCGAGTTTATTATTTGAAAAAGTCCGACCTACTTTTATTATTCAACTATATTTGTTACTATGTCTTGGATTATCGTATGATTTTGTGTCATAGGGATAAAAATTGCCGGCGTCAAATATGAAGATATTTTGAACGATGCACAAAGGTCTGTCAATACCATCTTCCAGTATTGCGATCTACCAACAGACAGCCAAGCCATTAAAAGAGCGTTTTCACGGGATTCGCAAGAAAATACTATACTCAGCAGAAAAAGTCTGAGAAGAATTGAGAACGTTGAAATTAGTGATGACCTGATGAGGCAAATGGATATCGTATGTGTTTATTACAAGGTAAATTGTAAATGCATTGGTTCAAGAAAAAACTTTTACACCTAATTGTGTTTTGACATAAAGTTTACCAATAGAATTCGAAAGTGTTTCAATGTATTTCTTATTTAAAACATGTCTAGTTTTTCAACACACAACGAACGTTAATGTTTTTTTTTCATTTAGACATGCATACGCCATTGAATAACAAAACAATTTACCAAGAGCTATTATCTATAAATGTTTTCCATGATTTTGCCATTTCGGCAGGTCAGGTCACGACGTATTGTTTTTTTTATATCAGCTGCCACGTTTGAGAGATGAATACGTTGTGCCTGGAACAATCACATCGGACGAGTTTTCAAGTTCATTAAGTGATGGTCAGGTATAAAAAGGCAAACCATACTTAATTATAAAAAAGTAAAGCATCATAACGTGGCTTTCTACAATTGAACACTAAATAAATAATCATATTTTTAAAAATGTATTTTTGATATTAAGTTTTGAAGCAGGCAGTTGATATACGTGCAGTACCCAGCCGGCATACCCAGCCGGCAATATCTACAAATTATTAACATTCAATCAATTATTTGTAAGTTCACTTTATAATAAAGTATTTTATTTTAATAGATTGACCATAACTATAAGAATATGATTTTTAAAATCTAATAATAAGTTAAAAATGTTGGTTCAAGTGATATTTTCGAAGAAATATTAACAAGAATGTTGCCTTAACCATATAGTAAATTCATTAAAGTGTCGGTAAAAAGGCATGTTACACATAATAAAATTTGTCCAAAATAGTGCTGCTCGGATTAAAATTCACTTTATCCTTGGTCTCTTTGCTTAATACATGATGGATTAAATATTCTATATGCAAAAAAAATCGTTTAATTGCTTCATCGGCCCGAACGGCTGGAAGGTCTTAAGGTCAAGTGATAACCAACAACTATATACCCTGTCATGCACTTAATCATTCAAAGCAGGCTTTTGTTTATTAATGTCACCCACATATTTGTCTCAAATTTGTCAAAAATTAAAATAAAAACTCGATTTACTGAAAAATAACATATTGTTACTTTATGTACTGTTCGAGCATATGAACAAAAATATGTTCATTTTTGTAGCAAGTAAACAATCATATATAGCAAATTAAAAAAAAAATCATAGTACGTATTTTCAATATAAAAAATGTATATTCTTGTCAAGCCATTCGTTTCACATTGAATAATATATTCTTATTGAAATAACAATGCTAAAGATAACGTATATAGTATTAACACGATTTCTAACAAAGTAAGGTGATATATTTATACACAATTCAAGCACAAACATCTCGACCACAAAATAAGTTTGTTATATGTTTCACATTCTCGAACCTTCATGGGTTGAAACAACAAATGCAAATATTTGTTTCAAACTCAAGAAATTAAATAGAGTTTACACAAACAATTTAATATGATTAAATATATACATACACATATGATGCATTTGCTAGCAACGAATAATAAATCAACCAAAAATGAAAAAAAAACATAGCAAAAGCTAACATTATTATAGCTTTTTAATGAAAGAAAACTATATACCAACCAATGGACGAGTTTTATCAATATTTCAACATAAAATACCAATAATGTATACCGGTATATTTGACATTTGACATTAGAAATTGACATACATTACTCATTAACACTATCAAAATTGGTAGGCTTTTTACGCTGTCACAAAATGATTCACATGACAAAGAAATTATATGCATTAAGAAAGCATTGATATGATTTAAAACATGATAACAAAGTATTTATAAATCATTTTGAGCAGATAACGGCACGTTTGGTGTAGTTGTTGTTACAAATGAATGGCAATCTCTTTATGTTCTAAAGAAAAGCACGTCTGTCATAGATTGTCAACCTTTAATTTGTTAACTAAAAAAACATCATTACAACAGTGCAACCTTATGTAATGTGTTAATTTATCAAACCTGTAATTTATATGAACATTCTGAAAAGAATTCCCAAGATCACAACAAAAAGAGCAACTAAAACTAAATTCCTTCGTCCACTTCTCTGCTGGACATTTCAAAACCTCCAGACTGTTTGATTTTGGTCACTATTGGATTCTGCCCAGTGATTCTCTTGCGTGGCGCCATTACAGTTGGGATCCCTTCTTCTTCTTTCTCCAGTCTGAAAGCATAGTATATCACCCGTTAACATGACTGTGAAAAAAATAATGTTTTTAAGAAATGTATAGCGGTTAATATCCTTGTATATTTGATGTATGGTTTTCTATAAGGTATTTTATATATAGAATTGAATGCATTATTTACATCACCCTGTAGTGATAAGCATTTAAAAAATACGTCATTACAGTGTAAATCGTACATTTGATTTGCAGTTTCTAGTAACTGCTTTATATGCAAATCAATTCAATATTTACATCACGCTATCATAATTCTTTTTAAACGTCATTACAGTTTAAATCTTGCACATGTGAATAACCTACGTCTGTCTAGTCTTATCCCGCATTCATGACATGTCAGCTATCTGAAAAGAAGTCCGAATAATTGCGATTGCGATGATTGTGAAATTTATTTTGAAGTGAAGTTTATCGATATCCATAACAATGATAAATTATTTATACGAAAGAGCGATTGTTATACATAAATAGAGATTAAGACACACACCTGTCATTTAATTTCAAAAGCATGGCAATTTGATCTTGGTTTGTGTCAATCGAGGCTCTTCTCACAGAATCCAGATATTTTCGAGCCTGCTTCATCAGAAGCCAAAGGTATTCCGCTTTACCGATGTCTGTTGTATAGCTCTTGATTTCCTGGTATTGCCGTTCCGATATGATTCGGTTCTCCCATAAGTAGTCTGTGATTGATACTGGGTCTACAAATTCCCTAAAGGTTCGGAATGTGTCATGGTTGAAAATCGTTTTCATCTGCGGTTGCATATAATCTGAAAGCGGTACAAAATGTTGATAATATATAATATAGTGTTTATCGATAAACAATATCACAACAATAACTTTTTTGTTCATATTTGTTCTAAACATTATTTTAGTTACCTCTCGATGTCAATCATAGTCGATGTTTATGATGCGCTAAATTACTCGTTATACGTTTGTCATAGCATAACATAAGATTTAATCACCTTGCCCGATCATTGTGCCAATATGGAATCCCGCCTTTGGAGTAACAACATGATGAAGTGAACTATACCCCGCTCGCTCTGTTCAATGGCTTGAATCCGTTTTCCCAATTCTTCAATTTGTTGGTTAAGTTCCTTGTCTTTGTTCATGTGAAGCTCTTTGCTTTTCTCCAATACATCTCGTGATTGGCGCTCAAAATTCTCGGTCGATTTTATTCGGGATTCCAATGCTGATATCTTCTCTATAAGTGTATCATCATTTGCATCATTTGCATCAAATATCCCTATTGTCAATTTCAACAGCCTCTTTATTTATTTTTGAATAAACTTGTTGCATGCTAATGAATGTTTCCCATTTCGAAATGCACTTTTTGCACTTGCACTCTGTGCATTGATTTTGCTGTGCTTTCTGTATCACCATGCCAACTGTGTTTTGACTGCGGATCTCGATGGTCTTCACATTGGTTGGTAGAATTTGAGACTCTTCATTTTCCTTTGGAACTCTGCTTGTACTCTGTTCTTGAGACACCTCAAACGTTTTCAAAGTGGTATTGTCTTGTTGTGACACAACTGATTTCGTGCTATTGTCGTGTAACGTTTGTGTAGAATCAGAAACCCGCTTTTCTAACTGTGTCCGTTCACTATATTGCGATTAAATACGTATCTTGTCGCTTAGACTTTGTTGTGCCTTGGTATGCTCTTTATTACTAGTTATCTGATTTGTCTCATCACGTATTGTTTCCACATCTTTGGTTCTGTTACTGAATAAAAGATCATTCAGCAATTGGATACAATTTGGCATAATATAGGGCTGCCCCTCCGTCTATGTTTTGGGCATCTATATCACATCCTTTTTCGATGAACAACTGAACGCAATCCGTGCTTCCACCAAATGCCGCAGAGTGAAGAATAGAAACCTTATTTTTAGTCCGAGCATGAATATCAGCGCCGTGATCAATAAGAACTCGCATACAATCAACATGTCTATAATAGGCGGCACGATGGAGTGCAGTGGAGCTAACTGAGTTACGGAAATTTACATCTGCACCCTCTTTGATGAGTTGACATAGACGGCTCGAGTCTCCCGCTGCGGCTGCTTTCATCAGCTGGGGATCACCGTGCAACCAGCTCCGTATAAATGTCATTATGGATGTGCTGCAACATTTTGACAATTTAGATATATAAGTAAATTAATATGATAAATAAAGTGTACCTCTTTTGATAGCTTCAGAAGTACTTAAGTTTTAGTTTACGATGCATCCAATACAAATCTATCTTCATCTGTTTGCTAAAACAGAATCGTGCATGAACCGTGCATGAACCGTGAATTGATTTTTTTAAACATTTACAATAGCAGTAAAGTTTATAATCCTATGGTATGCACAAATCAACAAAATAAACTAGCCGAGACATAAAATAAACATTATCTAAAGAGAAACCATAAAATTACAATCGATAGTAAGCTGGTAGAAAAATAAATGTCTTCAATCTTACATTACATTTGCTAAATGCAACACTTAAGCTAAGATAAATTTTCAGTTTAAAGTTATTTTATTACATATACTACTTAAAAAATAGCATTAATATTAAATTGCATTATTGATCTTTGAATATGATAATGCTTCTCAACAATGAAGCTTTATCATATGTATAACGTGTATATGCATAAAAGTAATTAAATATCATAGCTCCAAGCAACTAAGCCACATTAATAGATGGCAGCAATGTGGAGCATGTCAATAAGACTCAATACGGGATAAACTTCAAATTATTCATACATTTCCATCAAAAGGAGAAGACTAGAATCAAAAGTGCGGCGAAGATGTAACAATACAGGAGTGTTGGTTGGCAATGAAGGATTTTAAACTAAATAAATCCCCGGGATGTGATGGGCTAACAAGTGAGCTTTATCAAACTCTCTCGAATGAAATCGGTCCCAAATTAGTAACTAATCTTAATACATGAAGACAAACTGGCCAGCTCTCCCAATTACTGAAAGAGTGGTTTTTACTTTACTTGAAAAACGTTGTTAAGACCCTAGTAAAATAATGAGCTGGAGGCCAGTGCCATTAATAAACCTTGAATATATGATACTTTCTAAAACTTTAGCTAGAAGGATATCAAATATGCTTCCCCAAATTATCCATAACGACCACTCAGGATTTTTAAAAGCTAGATATAAGCGGTAGAAGGGGTACTGTTTTTAGACGATCCGATCGAATCGCACGACATAGATACTATAATTTAAAGGTTAGATTTATCTTCTGGGTGAGATGCTGTTATACATATATCTTGCGTTATGAATAATGGGTATATATCTTGCGTTATGAATAATGGGTATAAATCAGACTGGTTTCAACGATCTCGAGGCGTACGTTAAGGCTGTTCTCTTAGTGTCTATCTGTTCCTCTTATGTGTTGAAATTATGGCATGTTATGTTGATTGACAATAGCGAACACAAACTTTAACAATTTGCAGATGATTGCACATGTACATTAAAATATGATGTGTCTGTTCACAATCTTATATTGCCGATTTATGTATTTTCACATATATCCGGACTTAAACTTTCTCAATGGAGAAATATTGATGCAACGAAGTTGAATATGAACGTAGCACATGATGCATTTGATATGTTATTCGTTATTTTACAAATGCTAAAAGCAAAAACGATAACAGGTTATAAACCATAACAGGTTTTGCTAGCCACATAAATTCAATATTGGTTCTGACGTAAAAGCACAACCTACTCTGTTTCCGTAAAAACACATATTTTTAAATAAATTTGTTAAATTTGGTTTATATTTGCAACATGACAATAAACTGTATACACATTGTGATTGAGATCCATGTGGCATTGGTGAAGAATTACATGTATACACAATCTATAGATAGTTGTTACTATAATCCGATGTAACCATTATCCGATGAAGGCAACTAATACGATTACTTTGTATTTAGAATCATTAATAAATTGTGTTTCAATATATATCAAAGGTTGACTTACCACCTATATCTTCTATGTAAATGTTGTTTCGTAAATTATTAAATTTTCATTAAAACTGCGATCCATTTACATCCGTTATTTCATATATTCCAACTTATGTACAGTTGCCTTTAGCCAAAGTTTACCTTGATACAGGTTGGCAACCATATCAACATCTATCTTTCCTGGCTCTCAAACTTACTTTGTGTCATTTACAGTGGCTCGTTCACACAATCTTTAGTTTGATTAATGTTCATTGTGTTCCCATTTAAACTCCACGTACAACATATGTCTTATATGTGTTGATAAAAACAGGGCAATATAAAGACGAATCAATAAGTGAATACATTACAGTAGAATAAATAAGAAAGAAATATATTTGTTTTGAAGAGGATGTCATGGCGGGTTAAATGTTTTTTAAACACAAACCTATGATTTTGATTCAACAAACGTTTTCCTTAAATGTATACATTGTTCATGTGCATTGTGTATGTATGTAAAAACGCAATCGGGTATGCACACAATGATGAAACACAAATCCACCTTATTGTAAGAAAAATAAATAACCATTGCTTCGATTGCATGACAAATAAGACTAACTTGTGACTAAAATGTTTTGAATTACCTTTTTTTTAATCAGCGTTTAGCTAACGCCCGCAATTATGTATCATTGGTTATATAATCAGATAAAGCAACGTCCTTTAGATGTTGCACAACGTTATATGAATGACCCATTTATGTATCTATCATATCTATCATAATTCACACATTACCTGGCAAACAATAAACAAAAGGATGTGCGCAATGTCAATGATCCAGACGAGTAAAATCTTAAATTTTTGGTAACATTTTATTATGGGTGGTATGGGTCGGAAAAGACCTATCTATTTGGCAAATGCACATAGGTGAATGGCTTAAGTGTATAGTTTTACAGCAATATTGTTTTAATGAGCGTATAAATTATGATTACATTCCTAGGTCTAATGCACAATAGCTGACGGTTGGGTCTAATTACAAGTTCAATCATTTGTGGTTCATATTAATGATTCTATTTGTCGAAGCTATTTTATTCTTAAAGCTTGAAGATTTCAATTTGATGTATGAAAACTCAAATACACTAATTCTGCAAAACGTGTGAATTGGCAATTGGTGAACATTTTATTGTTGGTCGAAAGTAAACATATGGGCCTGGCTATATTTATTTGTATTTAATGTAAAAAAGAATATATTTCAATGTTTCAATGTATTACCCGAATACGTCTTCGGCATTCGGCTACGTCATGGTTAGTTGTGTAATCACCATCGGTGTTACCATCGGAGGCCGATGA
>LQRL01109401.1:7055-18798 GCA_001703475.1 Hydroides elegans | reverse complement strand
TGGGGGGGGGGGGGGGGGGCGCTATGTGTTGTTTTTGATTCCGGTGTTTGAGTAAATTGCAGATTATATATTGCAGACAATAACATGCAATAAGTATGAAATAAGAATTTTGGGACTTATCTCATTATTTTATTGACTTTAGATGAATCGACAGACATAATTTGACTTATTATGACCCAACAGGTAAACGTTGTATAACTCATTAATTCTGAAGAAATGCTAAAAACTATTTTATGTTGAAAGAAACAATTTAAATTAGATTGATAAACATCAATTTTACCAACCGAATGTGATACATGAAGTGAAATAGAATTATTATAGGAAATCTAGATGATTCGATTTATGGATGGTAGGCTTTTATATCAAGACCTGCAATCAAACTATAGATCTCGAATTATTATTTTCATTTTTCATTATTTCAGCTGCCACGTTGGAAAAATAAATATATTGTGCTTGGAACAATCACATCAAGCAATGTTTCTAGTTCAACAAGTGATCATCGTACCAAGAAGGTTGCTCCATGTCAAGTTGTGACAAGGCTGTAAAGATAACTGAAACAAATTTTCTAGACCTAAACAACAATTATTTATATACTGTGTGAGCTCTCATAGTTTGTCACGAAAATGTGTGAATTATTCTAAACTGAGTTGAATTTATAGCCAATAGCCGGCTGTAATTGCTTTTACAATGTCAATGACATATCGATACTCAATAATCGATGATATTCAATAATAAATTGAAAACAATTATAGACTCATGAATATCTAAAGTGGGCGTGTGTTTCTTAAAGCGATATAGTATATTACTTTGTATACAATTTGGACATAACTATGTGTTATTCAAACCTAAATTACTTATAGTATGGTTTATCCTAGCTTTTAAGTTTGTGCTTTCCCCATATTTGTTGCAATTAAGCAATCAAAATAAGTCCATGTCTTTTTAGGTAAATACATATATAGGTAGAGAATAACATGGCTGTAAGATATTAGGATAAAGCAAGATAAATGGTATCAGTACCTCAGCAACACAATCGCAAAATGCAGAACGAGTCATGGATATGCAAAATATGTATGATTACTATACATATTCGGCGTCTGCTGTTCTACTGAAAAATCAGATGCCTAGTAGGGCACAATTTTACTGTACAATTGCATTATATGTAGCGTTTATATGAAGTCTATCGTCTGTATAAGCCAATATGAACAAAGGCAAAATAATGCAATTTCTGACCAAGATATTTTAAATAAAGAAAAATTGTTTATCTTTTTTTACAAAGAAAGATAGCGAATGTGGTCTGAAGCTTGGTAGAAAATTTGATTGAAAAGCATTCTTACACACTGATTTTTATTATTGAATGCACATCACAATACTAACTCAATATAATACCATATGTACACGATGTATTTAATCTTTTTGAATGGTACGTGCCAAATGGTGATAGCTCAATATTATACCATTATATGTTTTTGGTCCGATATATTGAGATGTTGAGACGCTGTTTAGTGCAAACGATACAGCTTTTATCGAACGTGAGAACAAACATCTTTACATAGAGATATAGTCTATAGATGCAAATTTGTGACATTTATGCCATTATTATGTGACTTATAATTGGATATCAGCAGTAAACGCTTATGTTGTCTCTTTAATCGATGAAATTGAATAACCTAAGTAAAGCAATGGATTTGTTATTAAGAAGTCTTCGTTTGCTAGCTTTTTGTCAATTTGCCGCTTTTCATCCAGCTTTGGTACGTATATTTGTCAGATATTTTTAAATGTTTGAAATAATATTCGTAAACAAACTTAAATGTGCGATCTATACGCGAATAACAACATTATAACAACTTAATAATGGTACATTGTCGGGCATGAAAACTTACAATTTGCAACTAGATTTAATGTATCTACGACTTATTTGCAGGCTCTTTATGATTCTGAATGTGTTTCAAAGGAAGAATACCTTGAGCTGAAAACTGCAATGGAAGTTTTCATGAGGGAAACACAAGCCAAATTTAGAGCCAATGCCAGAACCCTTAAACATCTGAAACCTGATGCATGTAATTCGTTATATTTTCTTATATATTGAAATGATGTATATTCGATACATATTTCAGATAATTCGTATTGTTATATTTTATGTACGCTTTGTGTTTATGTCGATAGTGCATTATTACTTAGATGTCTTATTGATGATGTTCATATTTTAATACAGTCTTTTGAATCATTTTGCGAACAGTATTAACGGCAGATGATGAATAGATAATGCCGAAATGAAAAAATAATATATATTTGATTACAGGCTGTGTTTGAAACAAATTAAGTATGAAGACTGAAAGTGGATAAATAAATGTATTTTTCTTTTAGATCAATTCATATCTTACGCATGTCAATCCCACAACGTCAGTTTGTCTTGTGCAAACGGAAGCACGATTTTTGTGGAAGAGGCCGAATATGGAGAGTATTTCACCGCGTGTAATTCGTCCTGTTGCTCACCTCATCCATGTATTAAGTCTCCTCATATTGTGCTATTATAATTTATTACACCAGTATATCTTTTCACTTAACTTATATTCTTACCCATTGCCTTATCAAGAAGGCATAGATGGACCATATTATATGAAAGAAAAATGCATATATAATGGTATTTATATATTATATATAGAAACTCAATTTAAACGCAATCGTTTAACAAACTATTTCACAATTACAATAAAACGCAAAATAAACTTAACATTGATGAACAAATCTTAACACCATGGTAACTTGTAGCTGCCCTGCATCGCATAAGGAACAATGTTATCTTACTTTAATGTCGGATTCATAACGTTCTTTCGACGGGTAAAATCACAACGTTGATACAAATTTTCTAGTCAAGATATAGAATTCTAATATGAATCCGTTCCAGGCGCGGATTTAGAGGGGACGCATCCGGCGCGCCCCTGTTTGCTCTTATATGTTATAATATAAATGAATTGGCGACACCCTCCCCCCTCAGTTACGGTCTGATATTTCATACAGTTGGCGCGAGGTTCAATATTTTCTGAATCCGCGCCTGCGTCCAATGCTATTACTTCATGTCTTTTATAAGATGACTGCAATGAAGAGGTTCAATCGAATGATGCACTTGAATGGTTAGCTCTAAAGGCGACTTGTGATAATAAAACCCAGTGTGAATACTTGTTCAGAGGAGCCACCTTCCTTCAAGAGTGTAGTGTCAATAGCAATGTCGATTACTTGAGCGTGTACTATACATGTCAACCGGGTAAGCTATTGGTTATTCTCAATTTAAATAAAGCTAGTTTAGTTTAAAGTTTGATTATCTAACGTAGGCAATTCGTTACTTCAAATACCTTTGTGAACAAATAATTCCCATGAACAGGTGCCTCTGATGCATGACTGGAAATAATAAAATAACCTATGCAGATATTTGTTTTCGAAATATGAAATAAATACACATATAACTATGCACTGACGATTGTTCGACTGATCATTATGCATGATTTAATCGTTTGGAAACCAAAGATGAGCCCGTTGGATTTTCTGCATATTCAACAGTGACGCGAACTTTTGATGATGACGATATTGTTATTTTTGATGAAGTACTTTCGAATTTCGGCCAATATTTTGATTTAGAATCAAATGTTTTTGTCTGTCCCTATAATGGCATTTATTGGCTTTCGGTTAGTTGCTTTACTGAGCCTGAGCATTCTTGTTGGCCTGGGTTAATGATTGAGTCCACTTTGTTGGTAAGGGCAATAGGTCCAAATGGTGCAGAAAAAAGAAACACCGGATCGGTGTCAACCGTAGCTGAATGTACAGCAGGTCAAAGAGTTTGGGTTAAAAATTTTGGAAATGACCGAGTTTATAGTGATTACGAACCCAGGACAAATACCTTTTCAGGTTTTCTCCTTCATAGATAAATGTATTTACAAAGTAATACACAACAAATAAATGAAAGAAAACAGACATTCTTATTTGTTTCTTCATTGTTATACGCCATTTTATATTCACAAATATTATTGTTTTCTTATGAAAGTAGTAAATCTGATGTGTGTAAAGCAACAGTGACCGCGCCATTTATGATTCTAATCCAGACCAAGCATACAGTCGGTGCCCCGTCCTCTCAAATATATTTTTTTTTATAATTCTTCATTTAGTAGCTATCAAGTCCAAATATGTCTTATGTCTTAATTTAAGAAACCAAATATTGCATGAATTGTTTTCCCCGGGTATTTTTATATGAATCCATCTTAAAGCTTACAATGAAAAGAAATTATCAAAGTAAATGCTAATTTTTTTCATATATATGCAACAATTAATTGTTTATTTTATTTATTTTCAAATGTGTGCACTAAACTTAATCGATCACAAGGTATCACAAAGCAAGTTTTTGCAATATAGCAATATACCGTATTCATATCAGTATATACCATAAACTGGGAAAATAGGACACATATTTTGAAAATCAGACTTTGATTATAATTTTGATACAGTACTATTTTGATTTTGACAATATAAACATGTCTGTAAATAGGTGTATCTTTAGTCATATTTTAATGTAAAAACGTCAGATTTTAATAACACAGGAGGCTCGAAAAGCACTTAATGGTGACCAAGGTATTCCAATTTGTGGTCTCTATTAAAGGATCAGTCAATATAACACATAATTAAAGTGAGAATATCATAGAAAATGAAATGATTTACCATAAAAATAAAAGTATTTGCCAAAATTATTACATTACTTGTCGACCTCTCGATAAAAATACATACACAGATACACAGGGACTAAATTGTTACTCAAAAGATACAATATGACATCTTCGCCGAACTCATACGCCACGGCGTAGTTATTTTGGTCTAAAATATAAAAAATGTCAGTCAATAAGTAAGGACGTCTTTTACAGTTGATATATTTGGTTTCATCATTTAAAATCCACTTGCATAAGTAACTTGATATGTACATTTTTAATATAACCCAATCTCTTTTTCACATTCTTGCAATAAATTAGCTGACGACTAATAAAGTATTGCATGAAATCTTAGTATTGATTTACAAGTTGGGTACATCAATAATCACCGCCTTTTAGAAATTCAAATAATGTATATAATGTCAACCTATTTAGTACAATAAAGCTTAAACAAATATTATGCCTTTTTACATAGTCTTATATCCTCAGTCTAAGTACTTTTATAATTGAGTTTGTTCTTCAACGCTGGCAAAGCTAGTGCTGAGACAATGACTAACCGATCGACAGATCTAAATCATAAAATGCAAAATCGGTAGAATTTCGATGTAGAATTCATCTATCATTCATATATGTTTATGATCTATGTCATTGTCACGCGTTGGGTAAAACTATAACTGTCCCATTATTAGAGGTCTGTATTAAACATGATTCCATCTTGATAAACAATAACATACATAAAAATGTTTCAAGATAATCGATTTTAAATATATACATCGCATTATACATAATCAAATCTATAACATATATGAATGCAACAATTCTAATCATAATGAAATACTTTGAAACTACAAATGTATCTTGAAATTACAGGGTTTCGGTCCCTTTATCCCGGGTTACCTTCTATTGTCAATATACAGGACCAGCGAATAGTATGTTATATTTATTTTCACTGCGCTGTGTCCAGATAAATACAAAATATTGATGTTACATGATTGTTCATTCATTTGGGTAACACAATGTAACAATTTCTATCACTTTAGACTTTTGGCTTGTGTAGAAAAAAAAGATTTTAAAAAGTGATGTTAAATGTTTTGCGCATAAAAACCATAAGATCTCAATAAAAAACAACATAGCGTGAACGAGAGCCTTTTGATTCATATGATTTAGGGTGCATTTAAATTGATCGAACCAACAGAGCATCCGTAAAATTTCTATTAACACCCGTTTAAAACTGATTTTAAGCAGGTTTGAAGATGATTTGAAGGCGATTTGATAGAATAATATTGTTTATTGTTGCAATGACAGTGGTTTAAAGCTTGGTTTGAAGGTTAGTTCGATCAATTTGAACGCACCCTTACAATCCATTAGAGTCTAAGTTAATGTGTGGATAGACCATTTGAAAAAAAAACACATTGCTTTATCTAACCAAAGGTTTTCCTATTCCTAATTTACAAGCTCTATCCTTCCATTAGACATCAATTTAACATTTTTATCTTTATATCTTAAATTTTGTAAATGCTGATTTGTTAAAAAGGTTCGGGATGTGACTTGAATTTCCTTATTGGATTTAAACACTTTACCTGGCCCACCACCTCTCATTACATGTGTAATAATGGAACCAAGATATGGATAAAACACTTATTGCTTTAGAAACATAAAACATGAAAGACATACCAAGACATATTTAAAACAATCATTCTGTTTCCATGTCGGACAATGGAACAATGCGACTTTAAATAAATATATAGCAGATTTTTTGCCGGCCTGTATGTTACATCACATTGCGCTTTTCATAATATGATAATCGATCTTAATATAATCAAAGACTCAACATATATATTTTTGAATTGTTGATCTGTTTATAACAAATTTCGCGAATTTTACAAGATTTTGAGCATAACAAACTGATCCTCACGTCTCTAATAGAGTATTGATCTATTCTTCCTAATAAATATCGAAATCAATGTAAAAATACCTAATCATAGGAATGTTATAATAATTCTTGTTTTCGAAATGCTGAACATGTATTCAGATACATATACCTGAAATGTTAGCATAATTAAATGAATAACTGAAATCATATGATATCAATAGAGAAAAATGAAATGATAATGCAAATATTAACGTGCTACATTATCATCCTTCTGGTTTATAATTGAAAACTAGATCATAAAATATATGGATAATCAATAGAATCAATAACACGTTAAAAGTAGCCTTCCAATGTCGGTTTATTTGGTATTTGATATATAATTGATATTACTTAAGAATACTTAACATATAATTTAACAATACTTAAGAAGGTTCAAAAACCGCAAACCATCGCTATTGTACAAACCGCAAAGCCTAAAATGAAGTTGCATTAATTTTTTGCGACATTGGGAAATTAACAAACGGACAATGTCAAAACAGTATATATTGTCAAAAGGGATGTAAGCAATTGCGCATCAATCCGGATAAAAATCACATTGTTGTTATAAAGATAACGTGAAGAGCATGACTGAATGATTTGGACTGTATCTGTTTATATATAAGTAACATTCAATATGCAACGAAATATGTTATCGTTTGAGGGTCTGGTCACACGGAAAATGTTTTCCCAGATTTTTTTCCTCAACAAACAATGCTGTTCAATGTTAAACACAGTTTGTTTTATTCTAAAAGATCAAAATAGTTTTTCGTGTGGCCTTATCCTAAATTGATATCGTAGTTATAAAACTAATATGCATGTGTAAACTTTAGCTGATAATATTGAACTCTTTGTTTTTATAATATTCAACTCAATTCAATTAGGTGCATATATAGAAAGGTTTATTTTTGCTATATTTTGCAAGAAAATCATATCGACTATAAGTTGTCAGAAAAACAATGATGTTGTACGATACCCTTGTTTTGTTGTGGGCTTCATTAATCTCCGAATTGAGTCAGTATACACAAATATATTTTGATTAATTTATAAAGAAAGATACATAATTATGGATTTATAAATGGATATTTGTTGATGGATATCTATGGATATATAGATCTAAACACTAACCTAAATTATAGATTATTTTCTAATGTTAGTTCAAGTAACCATGGCTGGATCTTGTACAGTGGCAACTCATGATGAAAAACTGCCTCTATTCAACTCAACTGTTGACGCCTATGGCGCTATATCTACTTTTCAAACGAGTAAACACACTGTACCAAATGTATTTACAAATACAAATAACAATTGTTCCATACCTTCTGCAAATGATATAACTGAAGTAAATAGCTCAAAATATGGATATGATAGAAACTGCTTAAACGATGTATCGATATCAAATGGATATAAACCTAGGACGTTGTCGAACGTTAGTAAAGGCGGGACATCGGAGGACAGTGAGATCTCAAATCCTATTAATTCTACATGGGATGTATCTTCAATTTGTGAGTCGAGTACGAATAAGGTAAGCTCTCAATTATATTTGTTTTTGTAGAAGCTTGGAAAGTCCAGGAACCACTCTGGGTCGGATTCGAACCCGCGACCTTGCGATTATGAAGCGAGCGCCTTTCGATGAGGTTTGATGTATTTTCGTCGCAGACGTAGCAACAGCTTCTTCGCAACGTCTCGAAGAACGTGGTGAAACGTAAAGTGAACGTTTAACCGTTATCAACTTGTATTAGAACGTCTGTAAAACTTACATATATGCCGTGATATAAGTGACGTAGTACGACGTCATAAAAAGGTGGCATCCAGAAAATGTGCAGCAAAATGACAGCCTAATTTCGAATATCTATACTACACTGACTGTCGGTTTTTTTTAAGTAATGTTATAAATGTATCTTTATAGATATGTGTTTGTGTTATTTATCAGAACACGTAATGAAGAAGAAAACGCAATTCATTATTGCAACATGTTTGATAATAAGTGTGTGATGATCAAGTATCCCTTTTCACAGTTTTACAGTTAAGGTTATTAATGATCATATGTCCTAGAATAAAAACCAACTACAACACAACTTTGTTATTGTTTACATTTTGAAGTACAACGACCTCTGAAGAACGTAGATTGCAGCAGGATAATTCTAGTTATTAAGATAAACGTTATCTGGTTTTGCGTTTATGGAGACGCATGCACAACATGAAATAGAATAAGGACCTGGTCACATCGGAAGTGTTCTCTCACTTTTTTGCCAATCAAACAAGTCTTCCAATTTTTTTTTTATGGGAAACTTAAAAGACTAACTTAACGCTCGTTGTTTTGGTTTACCATTAGGAATACATGGGAAGACAGGTTTATGAGGAAAAAAACAAGGTAAACATTCCAATGTGGTCAGGCCCTAAACAGTCGTTAATAACATTTAACGTCGAAATACCGTTCAGCATAAAGGAAATATTAATATTGAAATCAATATAATGATTATAAATGCTATGTAGTAATTTAAAAAATACCGATTTTACAAAACTAAAAACGGCCAAATTGACGAAAAAGGCACTTAAATGTTTATAGTGTCCCCGCTACCTTTGATATATTGAGGTGATTGTATCATGTTAATACATCACAAATATTTCATCATTATCATGATAATAACACATTCCTTATCTTTCCAGGAACCCAGAATAAATAATGTTAAAGATGCAATACGTGAAAGTTATTCACCCACTAAACGGCGGTTGCTATTGGCTGTATTGGTTGCTATGGAAGTGATAGGAGAAGTTCTTCTAACCATGATGTCGTCCTTCTTTCCGATAGTTGTATGCATTAATTTCTTACGATTGCTTGATGGTGTTAAATTGATATTGTTGATTTTAAAAAAGTTTAAAAAAAACGAATTGATTGTTGCAAATTTTGTTAGGAAAAAGAAAAAGGAATAGCAATTTTATTAACAAAATGCGCATAAACAATAAAGCTGGTTACATGTGTTTTATTTTTCAATCTCGGCTTAAGTTAAGTAAACAATTACATTACATATTTGCTGATATGTAATGTATCATAACACCATTCTTATGTTACAAAGAATTAATGTTTTAGATTTAATGACGATGCAGGCTTTACTTTTTATTTGAACTTTTTTTTGTCCATATAGGCCCAAGAGAAGGGTTGCTCGGCCACTGTGATCGGCTTCATCATGGCGTCATACGAAATCGTCATCGTTTTGCTGTCGCCCGTCTTCGGTAACTATGTACGTGATGTCACGAAATGTAACGATGTAGAAAAAAATATATTCATATAATGAATGTTTTGGTTATAGGCAAGTGCACGCAAAACAGGCAAAAATTATCTCAAATCCTGTTTGTTATGTATTTTATACCAATCTCGCTTAAAATGTATTGCTTGAAATTTGTGTGTTAGAATTCGTGCAAAAAATTCAAGTGAGATTGGTATAAAATACATAACGAACATGATTTGAGATATTTTTCGCTGGTTTTGCTACCGCGCGCCTTATTGGTACACTCATAATTTGTCCACGTTTGCTCGCCTCGAATATATCGCAGAACACAGAAAGAATGCTACAAACCCAAAGCCATATTGCTAGATATAACGATAAAAGTTAATTTCATCTGTTCAGATGCTCTATACGCTATATTTTCATATGAACGCGGCTTGCACGTTATGAAAATCATAATTTTTTTTCGAATTCGGTTACATATAACTATTTTTATGCAAACATAAAATCACGCCCCTCATTGATCTAATATGTTAAATGTAAATGCGTCTTTAAGAATAACCAATGTATCTAAACATATTTTACAACGAACATCATTAATGATGAAAATAGATAATGTTTTTGCAAGTTATTTTATAGAGAATTTTAATTAGTCACAACAACCACCACACAACAGCTCAAAAATATGATAGCTTTCTAAGATAATGACCCTTGTTATATTAACTTCACATTGATATCTAATAAAAATGTATGTTATTGTTCTACAATATTTCGCTTTTTATAGCTTTGTTTTGAAACTCGACCTTCTCAATAAAAACAAAGCATTTATAGTTATAAGGCACGTGTATATGTAGGCCAATAATTTTTAGGGTTCCTTCCAAATGTATGTAAGATAGACTACCATAACTTGTAGATGATTGGCAACGGATGAAATTATAACAACGCACAATGACCTATACGTCAACGTTATTAACCCAGCTTTCGTGAAACGAAAACTGGGTTTGTGAGATCGGTCGGCGTCGTCCGCCGTTAGTTAGTTAGTTAGTTATTCAGTAAACTTTTTTTTTCAAAACCTATCTCCTCACACAGTTTTGGTCGTAGAGTTTTCAAATTTTAACAAAAGCTTTCTGATGGTGTCCCCAATCCAAATTGTGCTCCGGATGACGATCGAACCATTGTGGTCGCCATGGTGGACTTCGCAAAAACCGCCAATTTGGTCTTCTATATAGTAAAAAACTATTTGCTGTTAAACCTATCTCCTCCCACAGTTTTGGTCGTAGAGCTTTGAAATTTTAACAAAGGCTTTCTTATGGTATCCCCAATTCAAATTGTGCTCCGGATGACGATCGAACTATTGTGGTAGCCATGGTGGACTTAGCAAAAACCGCCAATTTGGTCTTCTATATAGTAAAAAACTATTTGCTGTTAAACCTATCTCCTCCCACAGTTTTGATTGTAGAGCTTTGAAATTTTAACAAAGGCTTCCTTACGGTGTCCCCAATCCAAATTGTGCTCCGGATGACGATCGAATTATTGTGGTCGCCATGGTGGACTTCGCCATTTCCGCCAGGTCTTCTATAAACTCACAAGTCTATTTAGCCCATTCCACATGACCATATACCATATGCTATCGGTAAGACAGGTTTTATGGCGTGTTTTATGGCGCCTATATACACGACCAAACCTGCCGCAAGCAGAATGGTTGGTCATGCTGGGGCTCATGTGTTGGTTGATTCCAATGATGGATACGTGCATTTTTTTTCATTGAGGCATGCCTTCTGACTTCAAGTTATTGATTTTTATGTCTGTTGAACTTATCGACTGTTTGAATCACAGCAATTACACACCTGGCCGAATAGCTCAGTCAGTTGTGTGTCGGCTTCATGTCCTAAAGGTCGTGGGTTCGATCCTGGCTTCAA
>LQRL01109385.1:13601-24546 GCA_001703475.1 Hydroides elegans | reverse complement strand
CGTCAACGTTTTTTAGTCGGAACTTGTATAGATAGTTCATCGTTTTATAGTATGATGGTATACACACCCGACATCTGGTTCGGCCCTCGATAGATGTCTCAAATACCGCGAAATTTCTAGAAAGCCAACCCGTAATGGCGCTTCAACTTTATAAGTTGCGGGCCATTCGTGCTCCAACGGACACATTTTTTTAAAGAGAAATCATAACAAAATAATAAAAAATAGTTTTTCCTCATTCCTAAACATGAAATTCCCTGAATTTCTCCAAAAAGGTTTATTTTTTCCTGATTTTTTTTCTGATTTGAAAACGGGATTTTGAAATTCCCTGATTTTCCCTGATTTCCCTAAGACTAGTCAATTAACAATATTGGTAATCACAACTGATACATGCGACTGGTACTAGCATCAAATACATGATAAAAACTCTATTTAAAATATTTATTTCGTTATCAAGTTAATTTATTGTCAGTCAATTTGAGCGCCGTAGGCGCGAGCAAAAATTTAAGATTTAAGAAATATATGAAAATATTTGTTCGACAAGAACAAATATTTGACCAAAATTTTACCTTCGCCAATTTGGCGAAGGTGTTTCGGTTCACCTTCGCCAAATGGATTTTACCTTCGCCATTGGCGAAATGCGAAGGCTTATGTGCATACCTGAATTTGGTATGTGCGATACGAATGACTGCCTCATGTGCGATACATCTTCTCCAACTTTTTCGTAGCACATGCCCCAGTGTCAACATTTCCTTGTGAATTTCCCATGTGAATCTGGCTGATATTAACATCTTTAGAGTTCGTAATTATTGGTCGCATTTTGCTTAATCCCGGCAAATTGCTCGTGTGGGAAGTAGTTAGGTCGGAGTTGTCCATGGGGAATCGCACAGGCGACATTGTCCTAGACCCAAATTATGCATACGTATATTGATGGGTGCGCGGGCAAAAGCCCCGTAGGGCAAAAGCCCCGTAGGGCAGAAGCCCGCGATTTTGGCAGCTAGGGCGAAAGCCCCGCCATTTCAAAAATAAATTTAATTATTTTTTCTTTCTATAAGCGCAAATATTTTTTGTTTTATGGGTTTGAATAATAATAATTATTAAACGAAGGCACTATAGAAATGTTGATTTCGCATCGCTGATTGCAATTATCGAGTTAATGTTGTAATCAATTGCGAAAATTCTAAATCCATACAAACATCCAGCTAATCCGATCATTTAAATAACAGGGCCGTTTAATGAGATCATGTATTTGAGTCGTGAATAGTTGCACTTATAACGTTAGTTTGCTTGAATAAAAATTTATCATTGAAAAATTTATAAATTATAAAAATTTTGTACGATGAATTATCGCGGGGCTTTCGCCCTAGCTGTAAAAATCGCGGGGCTTCTGCCCTACGGGGCTTTTGCCCTACGGGGCTTTTGCCCTACAACCATATTGATGTTATCTAGATTTAATACCACCTTTTTACTTTTAGATCTTAAAAGCCACAATGCAGCTATTATCTATTGCTGCCTTTGCCATCAACATTCAGTATAGCATCGCGTCAGACTGTTACTGGGTTCAGCCAGGTCGACACTGTTATGATCCAATCGATGCTTATGGCATCTCGGTTGGCAATTTGCTATGCAACGAGAGTGCTACAGATCGGCAAATATTTAACGAAACATTTGGTAACTTCAATTTTAAATAGTCAAGACTTGTAACATGCTATCTTAAAGAGAGTTATTTTGTTTGATTTCGGAACAAAGCACACATTTACAATATCGTATATTTCCTTTATATATTATGGGACTCGAAAGATTAAAGTTCATGCATTTTGTCAAATGATCCTTTAGTTACCTGTCACGTTCTGTGTGCGCATTTAGTATGAATTCAATAAAACATAACTCACAAAACCTTATCTGATGTCAAATACTGCATTAAAATATAAGCGATAGCAATTTATTTTGACAATCAGTTGTATGTTTCAGAAACGCAATGCGTAGAATGTTACATGCCGCATCATTGCCTCGAAAACAGTGTTTGTGAGGAGGGATCAGCAGGACCTACGTGTGAGCGATGTTTGCATAGTAATGAAGCATCCGATTCTATAGGTATGATAACACCAGATTTCACATAATTATGTGCATTTGATCGCTTATGTTCGTATATAAAAGCCGTTCCTAAAAGCTAAATGTAATGCATGTAATACAGATCATGAGGAAGAATGTGTTATTGGAATGAATGGGATGCTACTATATTATAATTATTAATCTCGGATTATGCCTTTTTTTTTAAGTTAACATTAATTGGGTGAATCATGAATGATATACATGACAATTCATTATGCTACTCTTCTTTAGTACTTTATTATTAAATTATCACCAATTATCATGATGTACCCGTATGTATCTGAGTTCAACTACAATATGAGATAGGAGCATCATCAATACGTACTAATATAATTACATTGTACTATCATATATTGCATAACTCTTTTCTTTAGGCTATCTGGCGATAGGGAGTGGCTGCCTCAAATGTGACCGCCTTCCATGGACAGGCATCGCAATGGCGATCGTCTTCGTGCCTACTATCAGTGTTATGATTTGGTTCAAAGGATTCACCGTGTCAATCTACACAAAGGTACGAATGAGTTTTCATCGATCTACAAACGCAGTTTCTGCATAGCATGGCTTTCGAAATACCTTGGATTATAATATATTTTTCATCTTTTGTTTAATTGGTTGGGCATTATATGTAATTTAGAATAAAATAAAATAATTCGTACCTCCATTGTCACGCAGTTTGTTTAGACTCACTTTCATAGGAGGTTGAAGACGTTGAGTTCGGTATCAGGATTTGAAGATTGGTTCATTTTGAAGACGGTTGCTTTTGATAACGTTTGCATTTGTTTACGTTTACATTTGGTAACGTTTGATGACGTTCATATTTGATGACGTTTGTTTTCAGTTGAAGCTTCTTGTGAACTTCATTCAGCTGGCGCTCGTGACGCTGTCGGTTCGAAAACAGTGGCCAGAACTCTTCCTGCAATTTCTCAACTTTGGCCTCGGATACACAGGTTACTATGAACACCAGTAACTAAAATTGTACTCAAGATGCTGTTAAAGAAGAATGTTTTTTTTTATTCCAAACAATGATAGAACCAATTACATGTATTAAAATTGTAATATTTGACTAATTTGACTTCATATTTGACACTTAATCATTTGACTACTTAATAATATTAAGTTTTAAATGATAATCATATCTTCTGTGTTTTTCCCTTTTACCAATAGCATGCAACGACTCTTTGATTTTGAACCAGCATATGATCGAGTGGTGTCTCAACACAGCCATCCCGATCACGCTGCTCATCCTCGTTGTATCCATCGACCGACATATGGTAAGAACCTGTTTGATTGTGTGCCCTTTTTGAAATTTAGAAGGCTTTATATCGTTGCGATTATTTTTGTTTTGCGTTCATAAAATTGTTATCTAGGCTACCTTGGTGACCTTGGAAATTCCATCTAGAACATCAACTCCTGGTTATGAACGTTTGTAGTTGTTTTCGCATTTTTCATTAGTTTTTAGAACCACGCTAGTTTCAATGACCTGGTCAAACTGTAAATCATACTTTCAAATGATGGAAAATATTCTCACCCAGGAGTACCAGATCGCCGACATGAACGACGTTGACGTTGTTCAGCTGCTATGGAAACGGAAGAACCGACTGCGCCGAGCCACCATGCTGCTTCTCCTTTCCTTCTTCATGCCCGTGCTCGTCAACTGCCTGCGCTCGCTCGCCTGCGCCGCACTTATACCGACGGTATGGGCGGTTTTGTTTATAACGTGAAACATGTTGCGGTTTATGATACATGTAATTTTATTTCATATTATCCGATTAGACACCGCCTTCGTTCCAGGCTCTAACTCAATTTCTTTGGTAAAAGTTTCTCTTACTAAGTAAAACCCGTAATGTGATGGAATTGCAAATGAAATACAAAGTTGAATATTGATGATGATATTTTTACAGTCAGTTATAAATTCATGGTTTCACATACATGTGCACTGAATGATTCCATGGGATAAATCAAACATTTGAATTGTGTTGTATGACATGTACATGTAGAAGTCCATTTCTATTGTTAAGTGGTTTTGAATTTATACATAGGTTTTACTCTTCAAGAAAAGTTATTTGATTTTCCTTACTGTCTTATTTTGAAACTTTTCAGAAATTCAGCTTCGGCGACAGAGACTCGTTCCTGTTTGACCAGGATGAGAACCTAGCATGCAGCGACGTTACTTTCCAGGTTAATCTTCTTTCATAATTAGTGAACAGTGATAAATATCACATAAACAACTATATAGATTAAATCTAACTTGCATTGGCCTATATTCTGTTGTTTAACATAATATTCTAGAAATAAAACACTGGTTATTGTTGTTTTTTTTTTTTTGCGATTGAAATAGGATTTTAAAGTTAAAAAAAAATTATAGGATTACAAACTAAATGTTTAATACGAAAAAAAAACGGGTTATATATTTTTTTCTTTCAACATTTCTAATCAATCATCGAATTCGTTTATCGATCGCAAGACTTTGGTTCAGATTCTGTCGATTTCGGAACAATGAGGCCATTTCATATAATTTCTTATATACAATATAATTATGTACCTCCTTGAATTAAAACCCCAAACAAATCAGATCCTGAACCTGCTGCTGACCATTCTGACCGTAGGCGGGTGCGTGTTCGGCGTGCCCGTCCTGCTGCTCTTTGCCATGCGCATCTACAAGTGGGACCTCTTTCCCAAATTCAAACTGCAACACGGGTAGATGGCTTAGTCAAGGAGTAGTGACTTTCCCTGTAGTTAAGCCCTTTTGACCGCTGACGGTCATGCGTGATGGTTTTTATGTAGTTAAACTCTTCACCTTAGCTATCGAACCATTTTTGAACGACTAAGTTTTTAGCCAACCCCGTAAGTTATATCAAGAATTACAATTTAAAAACATTTACAGATTAAATCGTATCAAAATGTATGTACATGTATATTAAATCTCGTAAAAACACACCTTTATCGTTTTACCGAACGTTATGAAATTGATATGAAAATTTGCTACCGGAACCAAGTTCTATACATTAAGAGCTAACACAGGCAATATTAATGCTCATAAACTTAAAGGCGGCGGCTCCTTATCTAATTAAAGTTATTTTTTGAAAATTCATCATCATAAGATTGATGTAATATTTCCCTCGATCATTAAACCAACAATTTACGTCATAATGGTTTATATAGATATTGTAGGGCTAGTTAAAGGATGCACCAGGCATCTGAAAATACCCTTTTCCTCATCTTGTCCTTGAGATCTTCTTTGAAAAATGACCCTGTTTTGTCATTTGGATTTGATAAACCTTTTTGAATCTTGTCTAAAATTCAGAACAGTGCTATGGTTTTTCGTTAAAAAAAAGACAGATAGCATTGAAATTAGTTTTGATTGACTATAGTTGCACTTAAAAGTTTATTTTCGTTCTTCCAAGAAATGGTGGTACTTTTTGTCAGTGTGTTGTCTGAGACAAAAAGACATTGATCGAATATAGGTGAAGGGCATTCCACAATAAGTGTTTTGGAAAACATAATTTTACATTTAAATATGCGTTAAATTATTTTATATTGTAAAATTCCTCACCCATACTCTGTCCATCATTCTGCATTTTGTTTAAATTTAATCTTTTAATACTAATCAGAGCAAATATGTATTCTTAGGACATTCAAATAAATTGAACTGAAATGCCTTTATGTTTTCGAAGCAGCTCATCAGGCGCTACTAAACGGTGCGCTTAAGATTTTTTTCATTCTTCCAAGAATTGCAGAATTGGAGTTTTTGGGTGTGTGCTGTCTGCGACTCATAAAAACGTGATATTGCATAAAATGCCATTTTAACAAGTAAATATGCAAAATAGTTTTACGTGATATAAATCTGCATTTTGTATAGCTATTGGTCATCCAAATAGCTCAGTAAGCGAAAGTCTCCAGATCGAACTCCTGGCTGGCATTTCTTTGGTTATAGGCCCCTATTGTTGAAACCCTCCTTCTCTGGCTGTATTGCGTTAAGAATTGATTTTTGTCGAAATATGAAAATCTTGAATTTCAGTGTTATATGTGATATTTTCTGCACTCTTTTGTATGATTTTTTTTTCGTCACTTTGCGATAACTGAGCATATTTTAATAAAATATTTTCATGCATTTTTTCATTATCTTTTTGATTCACAAAATGTAACGTCAAGTCATACAAAAAGATATTCAAAATACCTATGACATAGCTGACATAGCATTTTTAGTTTATTTCTTTAAACTGGGGTGACTGTGAAAAATGTGTCACTTCTTGGAAATGTTATCAGAAGCGTTCATTAAAAATCATTTCCCAATTTGCATATAAGGTCTGCTCACCCTTGCGCACTAGTCACCCCTCCCCCACCCCCTGTGTTGATGGCCATCCATTTGTCATCAGCCGGTCTCTTTCGCACAAACAACGCGTGCCGGCCCAGGGTCCTAATCGAGGAAGCAGCTCATATATAACGCTCTCTCTATGCCTTTCGTTTAAATATGGCATCTTCCGAGTCGTGATGAATGACTTTGTCTTAATTTGTGCGTTTGTTGACACGGCAATGAAAATCATCACGCTGCTTAAAATTGAAATATTGTTACATCTCTAGTCGGGAGGGGCGACGTATTGTTTCCAGGGTATTAGATATGTATATAGATTTATTATAAATCATATGTTTTATATAAGGTTATGCACTGAAGTTTATTTTCCTATAATCTCAATGTATATAAATAAATAAAGTTCACGAATTCAAAAGCTGATGCAATTTTATTTTCTTACTGTTTATCAATTTAATATCCTCGCGATAAGAATTTCAATAACGCAAACAACTTATTTATAGCATCCTGAATGCAATTAAGCGCCCAAAAAGAAGATATATTTTTCTCCTATCATTTTGGATTTCACACGATAAAGTAAAAAAAATCTGACCACTTAAAGCCATTTACAAGATTCAATATGTAGGAGAACTGCATTCAACCCACAGTTACCATTGAATGCGGAACCACTTCATACACCCATTTATATATAATATGAACTTCATACCATTCGTAGTTACAATTGAATAAGATGTCACTTTATTTCCTAAATCACTTACACATTTTAATTTCACATTTCAGGAGCATCTTCGAGTCGTTTGAGAAGCGCTGCTGCGCATGGGAAGCCATCATTTTCATTCGCAAAATCTTCTGCGCTGTGCTCACTGAAATCTACCCGCTCGGGTGAGTATGTCTGTAGAATTATATTCAGTCAAAATGCCATCGGTCAACAAGTTCCGGTCATAATGTCAAAATTTTTGTCGACATAAACCCAAATCGTCTACAAAAAAGGTGAGTAACGGGTTTGGGATAAAAGTTTGCTCATCTTTTTATCACTAACCACAGTATAACCAGGAATTTTCTATTTTTAATCCTCCGCCGGCGCGTTAGCGCGAAGCGGTGGACTAATTCGTCGGTCCGGGAGTAATAAATAGTATTCAGTACTGTCCATCCATCACTACAACAAATAATTGAGCTATCAAAAAAAATCAAGATTTTTATACGTTCAATGGAATTATAAGACCAATGAACCATGTCCATCTGTCGCCACCTGGGTGTACTACTTTGTACGGACGAGTGCTGGGTTATCCGTCGATGGATTTTGTTTTCTTTTATCACATGGGCAGAACATATATTGGAGCTGTGCATAGGCGTATTATTTTTGAAAAATCTTAGAAATGGCAATTTTGAATTTGCGATTTTTTGAAAAATGGTGATTTTGGAGACTTAGGCTAATAGTGAAAGATGTTTTGAGATAAACGTTGTGAGAAAGACGTTGTGAGAAAGACGTTGTGAGAAAAACGTTATGAGAAAGACTTTTGTGAAAAGACGTTGTGAGAAAGACGTTGTGAGAAATACGTTGTGAGTAAGACATTGTGAGAAAGACGTTATGAAAAAGACGTTGTGAAAAAGACGTTGTGAGATAGACGTTCCTTCGACGGATTCTAATTTAATTTTATATGTTTTTCAATTTTCAATTTTCAACTGCTGTTAAAGTAGCGGAGGACGTTTCACTGATCTTCTTTTTTTCAAATGTATTTTGTATAGCTTATTCTTTGAGCTATGTTGACCAATTTGCTGACATTTTGACTAAGTTTAATCGCGATGATCATATTTACCAATGCTACAAGTATTCGAATATGTTCATCCCGTCAACTAATCCCTATTGGTAAATACATTACACGTGCAACTAGGTTAATTATTCCATGTCAATATATTCTAGCAAATCGCTGAAATTGAAATTGAACCAATTTTATTCAGATCAGTTTCGAAATAAGTACATGAGGAGCTACAAACCATTGTTTTTTTTCGGATCAGAAGCTTTGTATCGAAACTGCATGTATGTATATATTGACTTGGAAAAAAATAGAAAAGGTAAAATAATTATATGAAAACCGCAGATGTAATTATCAAACCGAATCGTTAAGTTATAATATGGGGTAGAATGCTTATCAAATGCAGAATCAAATCGGATTGCGGTACTGATATCTCCAAACATATGGTCAACTAACAGATATGGTAAATGATATTTGACTATATCACCTATTTGCCTAACTGGACTGAGTTGAATCACAGATCATACATATGTTAACTCATCATATATAAACAATCCGTTCTATTCTTAGTCTTTCGCCTTTAAATAGGTAGCCGTGACTCTTAGCTAAGATTAACCATAGAATACCATGAACGCAAAAGAAACGGATAAAAAAAACATGCGAAATTAGTTAATGTCATAATCGTCTTTTTGTTTACAGTGCCAAACTAGTAAGCACCAGTCTAGTGACTTTGACCGCGCTGTACTTACTCGCCGCCCTCACCCTTCGCCCTTACAGGTCAGCCTAACCCTCGTCTTCCTTTTCTTTTTTATCCTCAAACATCTCTGTTTCGAATTCGACATAGACTGTAAACAAGCGTTTTTGTGTGACACAGTTTTTGTCACGAACGATTCCGGCATAAAACATACCCTTCATTGTTGTTGCCCTAGATTTTAGTTTTAACGCAGGGCTCACTCTTACTCTCTTAAAATAGACTGTCAAATGTAAATCTGACTCGATGATTAAGCTCGTTCCTTGAATTAAAATCTACTCAATCAGACTGTTTATCCATCCATGTCTGGCTTTCATCTATAGTACTCGAGAAACGACGTTAGTTAAGTTTCTTCAAATCGAAAAGCTTATCTTCCGGTATCTTGATTGTATCAAACCCTGAATTTATTCTAAATTTACTTTACAAAGTATATACTGTTTTGACTACTCATCGGTATTCCCATCATATTTATTTATTTTAGGATATTTTTTTGCAGGAAATTTACGTGGTCAGACAAAGCCAGATGGATTGACGCCCATAACGTCTTTGAGGTAGGTTAAAAGTAGTAACGAGAAATATAAGAAAAATAACCTTTCCTTTTAAAATTAAAATAGTTGTTTTGATTCAATATTCTTAGATAAAATCTCTCAAAACCCATGGTAGAACATTCTTTTAAAGACGTGTCGCCTCATTTTTTCTTTTTATACATTTTTTTAAAATATTCCCGAAACGATTTTACGAATGTCCTGATTCGCACGAACTCAACTGCTTCGAACCTCCTTGACAAGAAATTATTTAAGATTTGAGTAATTCGTGGATACTTTTAGGTTTCGTTAAAAAACGTATGTACAGTGTACATGAATACCGTAATTTTGTCTGTCGTATACAAACGCCTATTGCAAAGCATTGTAAATGTAACATTTATTTAATAATGGACCTTCTGAAGTTTGCCATAAATTATTGATTGAATACCGGTAATTATGGCATTGTTGGTTCTTTCTTGTCGATTTATTAAGTCCACAACATTTCGTTTTAATAATTACGTGCTTATACGGTACATTGTATATGTAGCCTATATTTACCGTTACTTTCAACTGCATGTAATAACTATCATGAACGAGCTCATAATAACTTGTACAATTATCACAAAGAAAACATCGATCATTCTGCAAATTTATTATAAACATACCGGTGACAAAATATATCGTCGTACTTTGGGCTAGGAAGTGGCCTTTAAGGGGAACATATAGGCTGCGGACCTTCAAATTACAATAAAATGACAAATTATTTTCAAAACATGTCGCTTTTGATAGCCTTACATTTAATGAACACATGTACAGTGGGCTATTTGTGTTGAGAACATATATATCTTAAGATTAATTTATGATAAAATATAAATTTTAGAGGTTTCTATTAAATATAGATTTTTAGTGATTATTGAGATTTGAGTTTGTTATTATTGAGATTTGAAAAAAAAGCTTAAACAGTTAAAATGAAAATAGCATCTCATAATTAATATATTGCCTATCGGTCTATATATTTATTATACTACTAAAACATTTTCAGACAAATAGAACCTGGGCAATATGATCCTTTAAATTGCCTGGCATTGGCTTACCTATCGTATAAGGTAATAAATCACGAACAAATAATAAAATAGAATTCTACAAACAAATCCCCAGAATCATTAGATAGTTATTAACCCAGCTTTCGTGTAACGAAAACTGGGTTTGTGTATTCGGTTGGTGTCCGTCCGCCGTTAGTTAGTTAGTTAGTTATTCCGTAAACTTTTCCCTAAAGACCTATCTCCTCCATCTGTTTTGATCGTAGAGCTTTCAAACTTTAACACAAGCTTCTATATGGTCATTTCATTATAGATTGTGCTTTTGATGACGATCGAACCATTGTGGTCGCCATTGTAGACTTCGCCATTTCCGCCATATTTGGTCTTATATATAGTAAAAAACTCTTAGCTTCAACAGCTATCTTCTCCCACAGTTTTGATCATAGAGCTTTCAAACC
>LQRL01109385.1:0-12828 GCA_001703475.1 Hydroides elegans | reverse complement strand
TTCATTCATATCGCATACGGGCCTGTAGCTTAGGGGTATAGCATCGAACTCATAGTCATAAGGTCGTGTGTTCGAATCCCAGCTTGTACCACCGATTCCTAATAATAATGGTATAATGATATAAAAATAAATACTTTATTAATTGTTGTTTATATGGAGATGGTGAAACAAATTCGATAACATATGACTTTTATACCGGCTTTTGCATTAACACTTACCTGTTGAGTGACATTAATACAATTAACAATAACGCGTTTGCTAGTACTTAAAAAACTCAAGGCTAAGATAAAACTAAAGCTGGGTCATTGTCCTTGACAATCTTGTTGGAAATTGGGGTAGGGAAATTAACGCCAGTGCCCTTCGAGCATGGACAATGCTGTTCTCGAGTCCTCTGGTAAATAACAACGGTTATTATTCCTATTATATAAATAAATCCATTTATATTTGCTGGTCATGGGATATGTCTGAACCCCTTTTGATCAAGATATTTCTAAAATGTATACATGCTTATTTGTAATTTAACGAATGTTGTGCAAAACAGTAGCATTATCACAATCTTATCAGCTCTAAATGATTTTCCCCGGCACAAATCGAGACTTCCAAGTTCGAGCACCTTGTTCCACCATAATTACTTGAAAACTCGTTTTGTTTTGTTGTTTACGCTGACCCTCAAAGGATTCAGCCTGTCATTTAACACGGCTAATTCAGAATTGTCGTCAATGCCAGGGATTCACGTGCGGTGCTAGCTTTGTCATCAAACCGAACTATTCCTTATCTGTCCAAATACCAGATCTCGGTTGCTGTTTAAAAATAATAGGCGAAAATAAAACTTATTTAACTGACTTATGAATGAGTCATTCATTGGCCTTGTTTTGGACCAGCATTTTGAACGACATATTTAAATTTCAACGACAACCGTTCTTTCTAATTAATTAAAAAAAAAACAGGTTTTTATTAATTATAGCTTAAACGATTTTTAGAACACTTTGAGTTGACATTGACAAGTTCAATTTCTAGTGTATGTGTTTAAAGGCTGCAACTTTTGGATATCGTTCTCATCAGCATACCCATTTAACTAATAGAAAAATATAGCTATGTTAATTAAATCTTGTAATTCTTATGATTTTTTTTCCCGTGCCCATCCATGATTTTATTAATTTCGTTGTTTAGATAAAAACGTATATATCTGATGTATGTTTCATCAATATAATTGTCAATCACCGTATAAAAAGAATACTTTATCGAATAAACCTCTTTGTGCATGGAAACCTACAATTATTGTTGACCGAACAATAAGCTTGTATCAAAACATATATTAATATTTCATAATATATTTTGTCCTGATTCCAGGCCAGTCCCTTCTCTTGACTCTGTACCGAGGGTGCTCCGTTTCAAAGAGGCAAACGCAAAAAAAAATCACAACCTTGAGTACTTTTACCAATATTTTCCATTTTTTAAAAATATTTATATAAATTTAGACAGTTTAAAAATCATTTTGCCATTTAATAAGGTTGAAATGATATTGATATTGTTACAAGAATAATTACGAATCAATTATGTATTTTGAAAGCTGTGGTAATTTAATGTGGTAACGTATCCTAAAAACATACAGGTACTTTTTATAGGTCACACAAACTCTCCGTCTATCTTTAGCCATGCGTAGTTTTCTTGGAAGGACTATCACGTGACTTGTTTTCTCTTCCATTATGGTACCTCGCAAAGGGGCTGCTTACCTTATTGCACTGTTAGGAAATGAATATATGATTATCGTCATTAATCATTGACCATATTTCAGCACCTTTGCCCCTCAATCAGCCACATCATGGAATATATTTTTTGCCGATTCAATCAATTTACTGGTCATACCTGTCTAGTTAATATATTTAAAGTTTCATATGGTCATAAATATTCATTTACTATATAGATATTGGTCTTTTTATCAAAATGTTTTTTTTTTCCAAATTCAAATTGGTGAGCGATTTGAACTTCTTAAAAAAAAACATTTATTTGAAACCAAAAACTGTAAAATTATAGAGGGCGATCTAGTGGCGAGCGAAAAAAAAGTGAATGAAACCCATTGAGCATGTTATCTATAGTAAATGAGCATTAATGTGAACAGTCTGTAAAATATAATATTGCACTTAATTCTATATTTTCATTCGTTATATAAGAGATTATGTTTCCCTTTCATTTGTCAGTGCAAGCCGGTCAGTGCCGATTAAGGGTGACCAACTAGGTCGTAGCGCAATCCATGATTTTCCGGTCAAGGAAAAGAAGAATTAAGTGTCGTTTTGGTCAATAGCAAAATGGCTCAAAAATTGTGATTATGGCATAAGTACCATTCTTTTTGGACAGCTGCATGTTAAATGATATTTCCCTTGATTTCGGCAAACAACATAAGCACGCCTTGGCGGCATGCGTGTTGGACTTGACCATGACACGATTCCATCCTTTTTATTCGCCGACGCCGAAAATAGTAAATATTTGTGTCTACTTATGAGGTCTTGTTGCTTTCATTTTAATGGTAATGATTTAAAACTGTCTCAGAAAACAACTTACGCCACAGTCATGTTCCCCGAAAAAAAAAATATATATCTATATGATAGGATTTATACCCGAGGGGTCCTTTCCAAAATGGTCATTGACCCTAGGAGGAAATATTATTGTCCAGGCCCTTCGGGCTTTGGCAAAAAACTTGTCCATAACCCGAGGGCCAATAACCAATTTAGGTAAGAATTCTTGGGATTTAATTCCTTTCTTAAAATGAAATTCATATTTTCGAAATGTTGAAGTAGGGCCTACTCAGGGTGGACACTGCCGGACAATTTCAAAAGTGATATTGCCCGACATAATGCTTTATCCATGTAAAACATACATATATGATATGATATGTATGTGTTTAATAAGGTTAACATGACTTGTTTTAAGGGTTCGTAAAGTGTCACGCGATCCCTGACCTATATCATCTTGCTCAACCCATTCGATACATAGTTAGCTCAACTCTCTTCATCTCCGTATTGTCATGTCTTAATTCCATTAATTGCCGCTTCCACCCATCTGCACTCGAACATGTCATTTATTAATGACACGTAGACTAGATTTATCCCATTTGACAAATAAAGCTGTTTTTACAACCGACATTCACAGGCTGTTGTGACCCTTGACATCCCTGTGCTAATTATAGCATTAGAAAATGCTTTAAATGCTTAATATAGCTACAGTTACGAATAAATATATTTTGGGTCGAAGAAGACAGGCATCCACCTAAGTGCACCGGTGAAGAATGCCGAAATCATAATTCATCAGCAAAACCACCAACGACTCCCATTAACTTTGATTTAATAAACTGCACGAGGAAGAAGCTTGGTCTTTACTTCTGCACTGGTTCAATCTGCGATGGAAATGAACTCCCTGTCAAAGCAAATCCAACGTGCTAAAAATTAATCGCTCAACATTTCCTGAAGAATTTAGGACAGCGCTAAAATTAATGTTTAAATGCTCTTATTAATTCGATTTCTTAATTCATGATAAGTTCATAAATCGATCAGAAATAAAAATAATGTTAATTTTCAATGTTTTATTAAGTGGATATGCTATTTTTTTTAATTGAATAAATTGGAAGCAATAAGAACAAATGTTATAACTGTTATTACTACTACAAGTAATTGGAAACGGAAAAAGTAAATTTGTTATTAACATTTTATTCATTGTGAATTAATTTTAATCACGAATACATTATATCAATCTATTAAAATTTAACAATTAAGTAAATTGGAGTTTAATTTTCTTGAAATGTTTTAATATTATTTTGATATCATTTTTGTCTTTTAGTGTTTTAATTTTTTTATCCAAACAATTGATTAAATAATTGATTTTTTTTTGTTGCAAATAATAACAAACGGAAATAGTTATACAGCTATTAAGGCTAAAACGTTTTATGCATTTTCTTATAACCAATGAAGTTTATTTTGAAGTAGGTCTAACTTCAATTATTAACTGCCCTCTTATTTTCAATTCAATGCTGTTTGGATTCCATTTTGTTCTCCGTCTATTTTTACGCACATTTATTGTAATTTGCTTTGACAAACAAGGTGAAATATTATGCATAGACAAAGCGCGATTCCAAGAAATGTATTTTTACATGCCAGATTTATGCCAAATATGTCTCTGATGGTTTGCGCGAGAGGCTCTCTGTTATTCATGTTATTTAAGAGAACATGTTTTCTGTCCATATTTTGCTATCAATAAATATGCATTTAGAATCGTTATTATAAGATTTTAAGTTTGTCTTAATTTATAAAGATAAAACTTGATTTAAATATCATTCGGTTTTTATTTATTAAAAAAACCTTTATGAGCACCAATGCAAAAAAAATATAGCACGTGGATAAAACACAAACAGACAAATTAGCTCAAATGCGCATGCGCAATTATCTGATTCGAACACTGCCTTATAGAGAGAGCCCGCCCCTCTTCCATTTAGAAGTGGCTATATATAACGACGTGGATAGCAAGAGCTCTGGACATTCATTTGCCATTCTTTGCGACAACAATCACAACAATGTACGGCAACTTCTCAATCAGTCTTCTGCCGCTGGCGACTCTGCTCCTGCAGCCGGCCTGGTGTCTTCTGCACAGCCTGGCCAACCTGATGAAAACAGCGAAACTGGCGGCAACCCGGGTGCCACACGCAATGGCGCTCCTCTTCATGGTCAACCTGGTGCCCAAGGGCCATGCCGCCCGCGTGCTCATCTACCCGTTCGGACACTGCCTCAACAGCCATCTCCTCAACGCAGAGAAACTGGCAGCCATCTTGGCCGGAAGTGGACACCACGTGACCATGCTGCTCAGCACCGACTACTTCCGCTTGGCGCACGTGGTGCACGGCCAGTCGCTGCTCACGGGACCGGGCGTCGAACGCAATCTCGATCTGCGCATCTTTGAGGCGCCAACGAACTATACACCGATCTGTGAGTATGACACTGTCGATTTCATGCTCTACTCGCCCTTCCAGACGCGATTCAATACGTGCGTGCAAACATTCGAGCGATACTGCGATACGCTGCTTGCGAACACTAAACTCATTCAGAGTCTCAAAGCTGAACAATACGATGCCTTCATTGTTGAAGCACTCGATCCATGCAGCCGGGTGCTCGCTGATTACATTGACGTTCCGTTTATTCCGCTTGTAACCACCGGCCTGGGACATTTTGATTCAAACCCGCGACCTCCTTCATACCTACCAGCCGTCATCTCTTCCTTCACGCCGCGCATGACCTTCCTGCAGCGTCTGGCCAACATGGTGATGAAAGTGATGTACGAAAATGTGCCGGTTATCATGGGATTCGACGCGCCCTTTGAACAATTAAAGCACAAATACCAAATCAACACGAGCCTCTCCATCGCCGACACATTCAAGCGCTCCTCGCTCAAACTCGTCAACTCCAACTTCGCCATCGAGTATCCCGCACCCGTCGAACCGGACACGATTCTCGTCGGCGGGTTCGCTATTAAATCACCGCAAACTCTCCAAGGACAGTTAAAAGCCTTTGTTGACAATGCCCCTGATGGTGTCATCGTAATGAGCTTTGGAACGTTAGTCGCCTCGTTTAACCGCCACTGGGCGAGTATATTCGCTGAAGCGTTCGCGCGTATCCCGCAACGCGTTATCTGGCGTTTTAAGGAGGACAGCCCCGAATCGGTTCAAAACTACAACTTCAGCTCCAACGTTTTGGCGTTACCATGGATCCCACAAGTAGACTTATTGGCGCACCGCAACACTCGCCTGTTTATCACGCATTGCGGTATGAACGGTATGTACGAAACCGCGTATTTCGGCGTACCAGTCGTGGCAGTCCCGCTCTCAGCCGATCAGTACAGCCAGGCCTCCAAAATGATCGACTACATCGGCATGGGTGTACAGGCTGACATCGAAATACTGACCTCTGATGACCTCGTGGCCGCCATTAATGAAGTGCTTAACAACACGCGTTACCAGGACAATGCCGACATGGCCTCAGCGCGCTTCCAGGATCAGCCGCTAGCTATGTCAGAGACGCTTAATTATTGGGTAGAGTACGTGGTCAGGCATAGGGGCGCGTACCATTTGAAATCAAGTGCGCGATATTTAACGTGGTATCAATACCATTCCATTGACATTTTGTTGTTCATTTTGACGTGTGTTTTAATCATGGGCTTTACTTTTGTGAAAACGTCTTGCAAGTTGTGTAATTTTGTCTCGAAAAATGTGTTTATCAAAACAAAATGTAAACTTCACATGTCGTGATATGTTTTCAATTGAGTAGAGAAGGTGGTGCTTGAGTGTTTTCTTAAATATTATATGTTGTTTTATTTGGGTGTGATAAGTGTGTTTTTCTTATTAAATGTCTTTCATTTTATATCAATGCTCCTTAAAATTATAACAAGACGGCTTTGTCAAATCATTTGAACTGGATTTTAAGCTACATTCTGGGCATTGAATCCCGTGGCATTGTGTTTTATATTATAATTTTATTTTTAAATTCAAATAGTTTTCACATATTCTACTCTTGATAATCATAACTGTTACGCTATGCATTGTACATATAAACTCAAAGAAGATGTGATATATTTTTAGATATTCAGGGATTTTTATTTAACAACATGTCTTTCGTCGTTTAAAACATATTTGTATAAACATGTATTTTGATATGAGCCAGAAAATATACGTTCCTGTAATTTGAACAAGGAACGTAATAAAAAAAATATATATAGTAAAATAATATAAGTGTTACTAAGAGAAATAATGTTTATTTGTATAAACATGTATTTTGATATGAGCCAGAGAATATACGTTCCTGTAATTTGAACAAGGAACGTAATAAAAAATATATAGTAAAATAATATAAGTTTTAATAAAGAGAAATATTGTTTTACTATTTTTTAATGGTCGCATTTATTTTTAGATTATTATGATTACAATTTCTTCTTATTTTATATAATTTGGCGTTCGCAAAAAAATGTGCATGGATATTAGAATTTTGAGAGACAAAATCTTTTGTTTATTCCGAAAGAACAGGTCCACTTAACAAATTAAAAAAAGAAATCCATTTTGATATTTCTTGATTTGTTTTGAGAAATAATTTGAACTCAATAAGTTCCTATAAGATGAAAAATAAATCAAATGTAAGATAATATAAATTTCATTTCTATGTACATGTATCTTTATTAAAGTTTTTGTTCAGCTTTCAAAATATATTCATTGAAATTAAAACAAGTGATTATTCTACGAATACTGCTCTTTTTATATTTAATTAAGTTAAGACTACTATTTTCATTTGAATTTTGATAAGCATTTATTACAATGTTTTATTCTATTATGCGTTGAACAAAAATAAAAATATCAGAATAATATAGTTGTATTTTTTCCGATCTGACATATCACAATTAAACCTAATTTGATACAAATGAAAATAGACAACGGATAAATATATAAAATTGATATCAATATGTCAATTTATTTTACTATTTTTTCATTCAACTATTATATTGTAATGATTAGAAGAAGGGTCAATTTATTCAATCACAAATATATAAAAAAAAAACATCGTAATTATTTAAATTAAATAGACTTCAAATTCCGTTCGTTTTAGAAATATTCAAAATACATTTGTTTCGTAGCTGTCTCTTCCTGTCTTAGACTCTATCAGGGGTTTTAAAATAACAAATATCACTTTGTTTTACTTTCTTTATACCGACTATTTTATTCGACAAGAACTGAAATAATTAAAAAAGAAACATAAATATTAATTATTTTAGAGAAAAAAAAACGTCTTTTTTCTTTATATTAAGCAATTATGATTGTGAACCAACCTTCATTTTAATAAAAAGAATAATAAAGTCATAGCTCATTTAATTAGCGGGCAATCGAACATCGAATTCCAAAAATCGGTCGACATGCAAAGGGTTGCATACAGAATAATCGCAACGCGATACACTATGACTTAAATATTTCACGCCCTTTTCTCTCAAAACTTCAAAAATCAAGTTGACTAAGTCGTTCAGTGCACACACCTCTCTGTGCGGCAATGAAATGGTCTTGTATTTGGACAGAGGAGTTCAAGTTGGATCAAGAGAATGTCTTATCCATAAACGCGTCGTTGGAGGCCTAATCCCCCGGCCCTGGAACTAAACGCAACCCTCGATCGTAATCTCTTTATTTATGAACAATATCCTTATGTCTGCTCAATAAGACATTCTGCATTTCTTTAACCTTATTTACAATGCAATTTCCAAAACAAATTACATGTCATTGGTTACGACAGGGAGCACGTGAGCTATGTTTTTGTTGTAATGTCCGAAGTTGAGATCGGGATGTAACCGATTGAGGTCAATCGATGAATGACCAGTGCTCAGTGCAGATAGGTCCATGCAATGTCCTTAGTCTTTTCTTTCTTTTACATAATACACTTAGAATAAAGAAAATGGTCAATTGAATAAATTAGATATTGGACAGTTCCGAGACGCAACCAAGGAAACTCTATTTTTATCTGACTTAGTTTACAATTCATTACAAAATAAATGGATCCTGAATACAACGTAGATCTAAACACATAAGTAAATATTTTTCAAATTGATATGTCCTATCTGTTTTGAAAGCGAAGAAAAAGGATAGTGTCCAAATATTAGGAGAAATAATTCAATATCTTGTTGAGTCGTACCCTTTTACAGCTAGTTAGGCCTAGAAACACGACTTCATTATTTAACACGTGCACGTCATAACTCTACGTAGATATAAGAATGAAATTATTAATTTTATTTATGAAAATAAAAATGCAACACGATTTAAACCTGTCCGGTAGATGCGTTCAAGCTTATAAATATCATAATGGTGATGTTACTTAGTTTTTACTTTTTATTTAAAGGGGGAAAAAATTGCACATGTTTATCATTTTAGGAAATCAACTTATTTTAATAGGGGTTCAAATTAAAAAAAAAAACAAAAAAAACAAAAACGTTTGCTTAGGGGCGGAAATGCATTCATGACAAAATGTGATTGAGTGTCACTGAACACCCTTTTTAGAAACAATCATACTACATGTATGATAGTGTGCGATGCTTTGTAAGGTCCGTGACTCTGTAAGGTCCGCGACGGTAAAGTAAGTTAAGGCTCCGTCCGTCCGTACTCCACATTCAAGATATGTTCGCTGTATGTGCACCATACACTATATAGCGTCGCAAATAATTTTTAAGTTAAGCTAAGTAAAGTTTCCTTTACATATATGCAATCGTCCTTAGAGTTGTGTAATTAATAAAGCATTTCTCTCCAACAAGCACTTTATAAAACGCAGGGATATGTTGCGATTAAGGAAGAATACTCTTGGACTCACACCAACTGAGTAAATTATAAAATTATATGTCATCTATCGGTTTGTATATCTAGTGCCGACTTCACGCCCTTCTTGTTTTTCTTTTAAAGCTTTTTGTAGCATTTACTTAGATGAGTATTTTATTCGGTTAATATCAATATTGATCATAGCGAAGTGGGTCAGGCGTCAAAATATACCGTTATATTCCTGATAGAAGTCTAATAATATATATTTTCCGAAAAAAACTGTGTCAATGTTATCAGACAATTTTCCATGAATTCCGATAAAAATTATACCCTTATTCAAAAAAGTGAAAGTAAATTGTAATGAATATATTTAAGAAAAAAAGAAGAAATTTCTCTATTTTTATCAAATCGTTCTCGAATCGAATTATAAATTGATAACGTTTCCGAGAATTCTGATCTATATTGGTGCTTTCTAAAAGCAATTGAGACATGTTATTTGTGAAATTGACTTAATATTATATAATCAGTAGAGACCTAAATGCAATTCATATGAGAAAAAGGTCATGGGACTTTTTCTCATATGAAACGATTATATTGTTGAAATGCGTTTCGCCTGATTCAAGTCGCAACTTGAACTTTATCATCACCTTATCGTTGTCATTTTTAAAAAACTTCCTTTATGTAAACGGGGTTTTGACTGGACACGCGTGTTGTGAATGTACTAGAAATGACGGTTCTTAATATAGATCCAGAATATTTCCGAAAACAAACATAGCTTAACGGTAGTTCCAAAAGTGCCAAACATAGTTCGAATCTATTTATCCTCTCGTAAAGTGACTTTAATCTTTGGAAGAAGGATGTCAATAAAAAATATATAATTTATCAGTTTTATTTTAGCGAAATCATACAGAGTTTGAAACTTTGTTCCTTTATTCTCCTTTGGTGCTGTCGAACCAAATTACAGCGTTAACGCACTTCAAAAACTACTTCAACACAACCTAAATTAATGCATTGTATTTCTAAAATACATGAACATGTATATCTATCTTCCTATAGGTGTTCGCCAACTCGACCCTGCTCTTCTTCCAAGTGGTTGTGCTTCTACAATCGAGCATGTCGACAGACGACTACTCTGCTATGTCCGCCCTTGACGTTGTTGCAATAGCGCTGCTGGCTGCTACGCTCGTCCTTTGGCTGCTTCTGTTCTGCCTGACGCCAATTGAAATAGTACCTGAAGTGAGTTATTACATAGTCACACAATCACGTGATTATTAATTTTAAAATATCAATTTATGAAACGAATGTTTATTTTGTAGTCTTCAATTTCGGTGAATAATAAAGCCATTTTTGCTGAATCCTTTGCAGAGCTATATTGTACTTAATATCAGTGGGTCTCTAGTTTTTGTCATTTCTTGGTTGAAAAAAAAATGTTTATTTTCTGTATTTCTCCTGTTTTGTATAAGAAAGGTGATTACTTTATTACAATGTATATGATTACTCGATATATGTATTTGATAGAAGTTATTTAATTTGATGTAGCACCAAAAATGCTTTCTATTAAATCTTACTGTTTTAATTCATTGATACTATAACTAGGCTATACTGAAATAGTGAAATAAGACGATATTACATGTATAAGAATCTTCGATGCATTGACAGGATGAGGAGGTGATCGTGCCGCTGTTGGCCCGTAGAAAGAGCCGCGTGAACGAATTCTGGGTTCGCAACAAGGCGGGTGAGGGTCTCGACCTCATGGAACTGCAGGCACGCCAACGCAACCTCAATTTTTGAGGCGAAAAAAATGCCATCAGGCCAATACTGCACACTCGACATTCTGATGTAGAGTTGGAGTCTGTGTACAAACGGGATGCCTCATACCATGATACTTCCACTCACTCGTTCCTTCGTTGAGTGGTTTTAAATCCATGTTTGTAGTTTAAAATCAATAAGGTTGACTAAATATGTATGCAAATAATTTGGCGAACCAGATGATGTGTTTATATAATCAACTCTAATGTATGTTTTAGAAAACGCTTAAGGTCTTCACTTAATAGAAACACTTGATATGTCAAAATAAACATAGGCTACAATATTTTACGATTTGTAAATTAAATAATTTAACATTTATTTTTTCTTAATAGAACTATTATTAGAAGCAAAACTTTCTTTATAAACGACAAAATAAAAACTCGATTCAAGTTTTGGTCATGGCGCAAATAATTTAACTATTTGTCATAAATGCAAACTTGTATATATTGTCAACTACATAGAGAAAATGCTCAAAAAAGTTTGATAAGATTAAGAAACAAAAGTTCCGTTTTAAGGGAAAGTCCAGTCTAACATGTAAACCGCAGACACCAAAGAAATATCATATTTGACATGTAGACCCGAAAGAAAAATGTAGGTTACAATTTATAGCAGTTATTCCGTCCATTAAGAACGTCATGTCAGTTGTACATCATTCGATAACCCCACTCGGTTGGTCTAATTTAAAAGGTGCTTCTAAATTTAGTACTCCCGATTAATTTTGTGCTTTAATCTTTCCAAAAATAACCCTAGTGAGCCGCTTATAGCTCACAGCCTTGAAACGATGCTCTCAATCTTCGACGCACCGTTGGAGGCTTTATGCTTGTCTTTTTAGATTGTACGGGTTCAAAAATGAATATTTTGGATAATATATTAGAATTAGAATTCCTTTGCACTCGCTTTAAGTTGAAAAACATCATTTATTATCCTGGACCCCTAGATATTATGTAAAAATATTTTCGACATATCTTTAAACAGAAATTGTTTGGTGACATCAGTCAACAAAAAGATAGTTTTTCTCACAAGTTCGCTGACTCTATTTATTGTAAGATAAGCATTTGGGCAACCCAGGCGTACTTAGACATTCGTTCAATAGCATTTCTGTAATCAATGGTCGTGTATCGCCAGTTCCAAGAATTCTAAAATTCGCATCAAGATCTGCCCCATGATTAATCAACCCAAGGTAACATTTTTCTTTCTTAAATTATGTGGGTGGTGTAACATGATAACAGCTTTTATTGAAGCCATTACATCATTGATTGCTTTGATATGGAACTGTCTTCTTAATTCTGTTATTTCCCGAAATGATCCCCACCCTTAACCTCACAGAAAATCAACTGTGCCCTTGCTTTTGCCTCTAAAATGTATGAAAATGATAATTCATATCACCAAAATCAATATGGAATACACCCCGAATTCGTACACATAAAAAAGGATATTACAATTTCAAAATATATATACATATTTCAATACTTAAACAAAACTAGAAATGTGTCCGTTGGAGCACGAATGGCCCGCTACTTATAAAGTTGAAGCGCCATTACGGGTTGGCTTTCTAGAAATTTCGGGGTATTCGAGACATCTATCGAGGGCCGAACCGGATGTCGGGTGTGTATACCATCATACTATAAAACGAGGAACTATCTATATAAGTTCCGACTCAAAAACGTTGACGCGGCGTTACAGTTTGGCTTTCGAGAAATTTCGCG
>LQRL01109381.1:60847-73564 GCA_001703475.1 Hydroides elegans | reverse complement strand
GTCGTAGAGACCTGTGAATATGCACAAATGAAAGGTCTTGGCCTGTAGATGTGCCTTTTGAAAGTTTTGGCCAAATTCGGCCACCAGAAATGGCCGAATTCGGGTAAAATGTCAAAAATAGCGGTTTCCAGGCTGTTTCTTTGCAACGGATGGTCTTAGAGACCTGGGAATAGGCTCATATGAAATGTCTTGGCGTATAGATGTGCCTTTTGACAGTTGCGGCCACCGGAGGTTGGCCAAAATTGCCCAAAAGCTTTGAATTTCCAAAACACGGGCGTTTCCGAGATAGTCAATACCCCTTCGAATCGGGGGGCGGTTGGGGCCTTTTCGTGTTTCACAAATACTTCCTTGTATTTTTATGATAATCAATTCTTTTCTTCAAAATAAGTTGTCTATCTATAAATATTATGTCTACCTTTAATATTCAGGCCTTATTTCGGTTAACGATTTGATATCGTCACAGAAATAAGCTAAAAACCTCGAAAAGTGGGCCACTGACGGCCTTGGACCTCGTTCGAGTTACTTGTATCATTCTTCGAGTGCTAAAGTTATTCCTTGTAGCGCTTGATAGTGCATTTTTTCGTTTACCAAGCCATGTAACGGTTTACCACATGCGTTTTTTAGTTGAAGATGCATTCGAGAAGCTGCCATTTGAAGAACATTCACGGACAAGATATCATAGAATGAAGCTGTGTGTTCATGGGCCTAGTAAACCGATTGCAATGGAGCACGTAGAGTCAAACAAAGTATTCCATTGTTGCTTTAGGGCCTTTTGATGATTTATGCCTGCTTGTATAACACTATTATTTCCTTATTGCTGCAGAATTCCAGTATGAAGGCGGGGATCTCAAAATCACCCCTGAGATGCGACGAGCATTTGAACGCGATGGCGTCTTTGTAGTCAAGTAAGTATATAAATTCTATAAAGTAATCCAACGTGTGAGTAGATAAGTTGTTTCACAGACCAAAGCTTTGTTTTCTACTTTGAATGATTGTTGAAATTTTAAGGAAAACCATAAGAATGTATGTGCTGTTAAACAGTTTTGATTGAAATTTATATATTGGGATTAGAAAGAGTATTTTTGGTAACTTTCCTTTACATGTGATGTGTTGAATCATACTAGATATATCTTATTTTCCTATACAGAAACCTGTTTTCGGAAGCAGAAGTAAAACGGATTCTTGGTGCATTAGAGGGTAGCCCTGTTATTGATCAAGCTTGGGACGTATGTATTTTTTCCTTTTACATATCATGCAGGCATTTAAATATAAATGTTTAGGATTTTATAGACATAAATATTATTAGACAATCTTTATTTCGTGACTCGATACTATAAAAGTACCATAGTTTGGAATATTGAAAACCCTCCTCTTGGCTCTCTAACGAAGAGGTGTATATATATACCAGGAGAACCAAAACTTGAACTACGTGTCAAGACTTGTACATTTCACATACTCATATGATTATGATTATCCCATAAAATGGCCTTCATACTGACACTGATACCTTCATACATGATTGGGACTATTTATCGTCTGTCTTAAAAGCTCGCAGATGGTGAAGGGCGCGCGTCGCGACTGTTGCTATGGAATCAACCCGGAAGTGACATCACGGGCATGGTTGCTAGGTGCGAGAAAATGGTCAACACGTGTGAAGATGTGAGATGAATTGAAATTTGGTTTTAATTTTGATATAGTTTATTTATTCAAAATAGATACAATGTGGCATTTTATTTATCACTTACCTGAGATGAATAAAAGGCAACTCTTGCACATAAGTCAATGATCATGATTGGTTTTCAATTTGAATACAGTTTTTTGTTTCAAATGGATACGATGTGGCAATTCATTTTCACTGTTTTGCGCTGCTGGCCCGCTAGCTTGGCACTGTAGTGAACGGGGTAGCTTGTTTATTTAGAGTTTAAATGGTTTGATGGTACATGTGATTAATTATCCCATTCATATAACAAAATCAAAACAAGCAAGCGCATTGCGACTCATATGAAACATCAATTAAAAACATTTCGTAATATAATGGCATTAACCCAAAACTTTAATTGTTCCCCTAGCTGCTTGGAGGAGAGGTGTACCACTACCACACCAAGCTGATGATGAAAGAAGCAAAGTTTGGAGGCAAACACCTGTGGCATCAGGACTATGGGTAGGATTATCTTGAATTTTTAAACTGGCCATTTCTTTAAAAAAAATGACATAATGACATGATGTTGACATTCATTGATATATGGGATGCATTAATATGTAATTCGTATTTTCAACGTGTATATTTATGGTTGAATGTCAACTATGAATGCCATTTGCATAGCTTAGTTGAAAATTAGTTGCATTGCACATGCGCTAAATATGTATTTTACAAGTCAATTTTAAACTGTTTGATATCAGGTATTGGTACAAGAATGGTTGCCTGATACCAGACCTGATGACTGTCTTTATTCCGCTTGACCGATGCAAAAAAGAAAATGGCTGCCTTCAGGTTCGTCGTATTTGTTTTATCGTGAGCAATTGTGAGCTAGGCCCTAAATGGTATATGGTCATATATATTTTGCTGGAGCCTTTATTAGTCCTCCGCCGCCGCGTTAGCGCGAAGCGGAGGACTATAGTATTCAGTACCGTCCGTCCGTCCGTCCGTCACAACAACAAATATTTGAGCTATCAAAAAAAATTCAAGTTTTTTATACGTTAAATGGAATTATAAGACCAATGAACCATGTCCGTCTGTCCGTCTGTCCGTCTTTCCGTCTGTCGACACCTAGGTGCACTACTTTGTACGGACGAGTGCTCGCTTTTCCCTCGATGGATTTTGTTTTCTTTTGGCACATGGAACGAACATATATTGGAGCTGTGCTAAGGCGTATTATTTTTGAAAAATCTCAAAAATTGTAATTTTAGCGATTTTTTGAAAAATGATGATTTTGGGGACTTAGCGTGAATATTGATGGTAGTTTGTACGGACAAGTGCTCGCTTATCCCTTGATGGATTTTGTTTTCCTTTGGCACATGGAACGAACATATATTGGAGCTGTGCTTAGGCGTATTATTTTCGGAAAATCTTAAAAATGGGAATTGTGGCGATTTTTTGGAAAAATTATGATTTTGGGAACTTAGCGTGATTATTGATGATAGATTGTACGGACAAGTGCTCGGTCATCCCTTGATGGATTTTATTTCCCTTTGGCACATGGAAAGAACATATATTGGAACGGTATTTTACACGTATTATTTCTGAAAAGTCTTCAATTTTTTTTTGCGATATTTTGAAAAATAGTGATTATGGGGACTAAGAAATTACTCGTATGTCGTGATGTTTTGAGGACTACGAATACATGTATGTAAGGAAAACGTTGTGAGAAAGATCTTCTTAGAAAGACGTTGTGAGAAAGACGTTGTGAGAAAGACGTGGTAAGAAAGACGTTGTGAGAAAGACGTCAGAAAGACGTTGGATGGAATTTTGTTGATGTTCTTAATTGATATCCTATGTTTTTCGGTTTTCAACTGTTGTTGAAGTAGCAGAGGACTTAATCAGCTTCACTGATCTACTTGTGTTACAGTTGCAATTAACTGTTTTCAACATTTTATTTTTATAAAATAAGATAGCTTTGACATTTATGACCAACACTCTGAAATACAACTCTGTCAAAGAATAAAACATGCAGAAACTAATGAATAATTTCAAAAAACAAACTCAATGTATAAAACAGCTATGACTTTTAAGGCCGAGCTTATGTAACATTTTCATTTGTTAATTATTCTTCTTTAAAGGTCGTGCCTGGAACGAACCGTTGCGGTCGTATTGACCATGACCTAGTTGCTGGACAGACAGTAGCCAATCAGGAGCAAGTGGACATGTTGTTAGAACGCTTCCCATTGGTCTACGCAGAGGCAGATCCAGGTACTGCATATAATATGAATATAGTTCCGTTATCGTTAGAAATATTTGTAAGATATCAGTCTCTATACGGATGCGTCAGTTTGTTTTTGTAAGTCACAAAAAGTATTTAGAAGTATTTTGATGTCAGTTTGGTCCGTTCAAAATATTCAGCACTCTGCTGTTTCAGTTGAAACTTACAGTTACAGTTGTTTTGCAGAAACGATTGAAATGAACTGAAATGAATTTTTCTTTTTAGATAAGACGACCTTTTTCAATTTTCATTTCCGTTTCCTTTATACTGGTCCTTTCAGGTGACGCCGTTTTCTTTCACTGCAACGTACTTCATCGAAGTGATCGCAACGAGAGTGAACACCGACGCTTGGCCTTTGAGATTGCTTTAAATGACTTTAGTATTTGATTTTCAGTGCAGAAACAATCATGGATTGTTATTTTAGAACAATTTATACATGGTATATCAACTGAATTTCCTTTGCCAATACTGTCTTAAATGTTTTATTTTGCTGTTTTCTAAGTACTTTTCCCTTTTCTTTTGCTAGGTGACGCGCTCTTTTTCCATTGCAACGTGCTACATCGCAGCGATCGCAACGAGAGTGAACACCGACGCTGGGCCTTTTTGGTTGCTTACAACACCAAAGAAAACAATCCGATGTTTGAACATCACCATGCATCCTATACACCACTCGCGAAGGTAAGGTTAGGCTTTGTAATGATATATGTATTTATTTATTTATTTTTTTGTTTAATTGGGGGAGGGGGCCTTTTTGGTTGCTTACAACACCAAGGAAAATAATCCGATGTTTGAACATTACCACGTATCCTATACACCACTTGTGAATTTGGGTTTTGGATTTTAAATATTTTTTCAAACGTACATCAATTTTGTGGAGGAGGGGGAGGGGCGTGTTTGGTCGCGTACATCACCAAGGAACATAATCCGATGTTAAGTCCGTCATGCACCCTATACACCATGTGTGAAGGTGGGTTTCGGATCATTAAACTTTATTGATTCATTCATATTGTTGCTGTTTTTACTGTTTTTGTGTTGTTATTGAGGGGGGGGGGTGATGGGTTTAGGAAAGGGAGGGGTGGTTTAAGCATAGGCGACAGGTTTTTCGTTCGCTAAAACGTTAAAGAAAATGAACCCAGCGTTTGTCATCATCGTGCTTCATACGCTCTGACTGAAAAGGTAGGGTTAAGCTGGTTTAGATTTATTGATTGAGTGATTGATTTGTCTTTTAGGGAATGGGATAGTTGTCTGCTTGTTAGCTTTACTTGGGAGTCAAACTGGTTTATTGTATTTACGCTCGCAAACCAGCACTTGCATGTGTTATAGCGAGTTTGGCATCCATGAAATAATATGTATCAAGTCTCATTACATTTGCAAACTCATGTTCGATAATATGTAAAGAGAAGCCCAACCAGGTTGTAACAATGCGCCATTTGTATTAAATTATGTGCGGGGTGTGAGATATTTTTCTCTTATCATGTTAAAGTAGTCCAACCTTGTGTTGATGGCGCGTTCGCGGGGTATGATTTATTAGAATTCTATTAGTTTCTCTCTAAACCAAATCCGAGAGAGCCAGCAACATATGGTTGAAATCACATAGACCATTGTATAAATATCTCCAACATTCTGAATTGATTTTTCAGTCGGATAATTTTGTATATAAAAACATACTATCCTTGTCACAACTTAGAAAAATAGTTACAGTTTGCACACGACCAAATAAGACGAAAAGATATTTATACAACCGAGGTAAATCGGTATCTTATTGAGTTCTTACAGTTATCATCGTATTCAGCGATCGACCTTTTTCGACTCATTTGTTGCTAACAATGATCCATACTTAGATATATATATATATGTCGCAGCGAAACTTTAATTTTCAGCGAAACTTTAATTTCGCTAGCAAAACATTAATTTTTCGGATTATGTACATATTCTGTGTCGTAATGTTATTTAGTAAGCCTTTTATCACAGTTTATCTTATACATATGTATAGCAATATATTCATAGGTCACCTAACCAATTCATTAAAGGCTTTTTGTGGAGTTCTACTCAATGATGTAATTGAAACAAGCCGATTAATCCCCAAGATCAGTTCATGACTCAACTCATGGATAATCCTCTCTGATAGTGTGTTTTCTGTCACTAATACACATGATATGATCAAAAGATACATGAAATATAATTATTAAAGATCTTACCCCAAGTTATAACTGTTTAAGTATCTTTAATATACTATTTTTTCCAACATCAACAGAGAAATCAGGGATTTATCTACCTGTGCGACTGTGGAAAATGTCGCACAATTTATCAAATGTCGCACAACTTTTGGCTCGAATGCGCCCGTCCTGTCGCACAGAATTTTGACGAAATGCGCCCATGGTGTCATTTATTTATTCTATGTGTCCATTTTTACGTATTTGAGTTTGGTGTGATTCAGTGGTTGGTAATACTAATTGTTTTCAGGATTGCATTGTAGTTGATTCATTGACCTTTTGTACAGTTTTTATTTTGAGTATACATTAATTACAATTCATTTGGTATCACTTTGTAACGACCTTTGTAACCTACAAAGCCCCATACACAACGAATTAAATTTTGAAGCATCCTTTTAAAAAGAGGACGCAGGCTAAAGAAATGCGCACATTTCAGTTCAATATAGGAAATAAAATCGAATTCTAGTCCGTACCTAGATGGTATGACAATGGACAATGTGCCAAAAGATAGTCATGAAAGACAAAATACATATTGGAGACTCTGTATATCCAAGAGATGTTTTTGGTTTTGTTGATCTATTCCTGATCATTGTATGATTTGTTTCTATGGAACATCATTGATTTATGTTCTTAAGTACGTATACACGAGTGACCAATCAGATTAAACGAATGGAAAATTATCTTATGTTTGTTTGATGAATGTTGATTCAAATATAGTTTTTTTTTCGTTTTTTTCTATTAGTAAAAAAAAGTTTAGAATTGTCGCACAACTTTGTTCACTGTCGCACAGTTTTCGAAACTGTCGCACAAAAATCATTCGGAATGCGCCCGCTGTCGCACACTCAAAAAATTGTAGATAAATCCCTGAGAAATTAATCTTTCGCTAGCGAAACTATAGTTTCGCTTAAATCAATGTTTCGCTGCCACATATATATGTCATATACAAATGTCATATACAAATGTTTGTTTTAGAATAAACAATTATGTTGTAGTCTAATTGAAACAGTATTAAAAAAAGCAAAAGAACAAACCTCAAGTAGAATTGACAATTATATTCATGCTAGAGTATGTCCAGGGCTTTATACACTTAAATCGCATTTAAAAACATATACCGACATTTCGTGAATGAGATGGCCTTTTAAATGTTATCAGTACTCTCCGGACTAGCACCGTATCTTAACTTACAAGCCCTGATACCTTTGCCCCCTCTATATGACCTCATGTAGAGGTAGGGCACCCCAAAAATGTTTATTTGTACACTGAGACCGATCACAAAGTTATTGTTATAATGACTAGAGAGTCACGTTGCTCAAAATTATATTCAACATGTATTCCTATATATACAACTGATTACCCATGTACCTATATACCATTTCATCAGCACTCTCTAAAGCGAAATCGCACCCCATCCACAATAGATCCAGACCATGACTCGATCGCAGCTAGCCCGCGCCCTCGGACGATGCACATTCGTCCCATCCCTATGCCAAGGCTCAAGAGCTCCGGTCCACCAGTGGTAGTACTGACACCTGAACGGTTCGTTCGCATACTGACGCCGATTATATATTGGTCATAATGCGCTATAATACTTGTGATGACTTCATCGCTCGCGAAATCATAACGAGGCTCGTGGACACCCCAGTTATTTAGCATACAGAGGCCGCGCGCAATGCTGTTGCCATTCGAGAGTGTAATATTAAATCCGCCTAAATAGTGGCGCCAGCGTGCATTGCTTGCTAGACTGCAGAATTGAATCGAGCTTATTGTTGTGTCCATAGCTATGACGTCATAATTATAGTGACCTCCGCCACCACCGAACCGGGAAGTTGCGCAATTGTCGCTCAAAATCGCGCATGCGTCAATTCGCGAATGGACAACAACTTCCGGCGGAAAGGACGTCACCGGAAAGGGTTCAAGTCCACTTCCGGTTTGGAGATTGACCACGTGTTCCGTGACGTCATTTTGTAAACACATGACGCAATGCGTAATTGTGACGTCATAATGATAATAAAGGCAGTTTTCGTGTATAAGGCATTTGCTGTAGCATATATCCTCATGCAAATGAACTGGTATCCTAGCAACGCTGTAACTGTATATGGTGCAATAATATGATAAGGCAGCAACTTCGGTATTTTCTTCGAATACTGTTGGGCATTGTGCCATCGAATGGCACCAAAAGTGCAGTGTTAGAATTAGAAGAAACCTAATGTCCATCCAGTTCATATTTTGTTTGATATAAAAGCAAATCCGTTAGACTACCTTGGCGCGAATTGCTCACAGAGAAAGCGAGGCTCCGGATATATTAAGACTATAAGAAAGTCAACTAAGAAAAACAAATCCAGGCTGTCTGCAATAGCAGATATTTGCTTTTTTCCCCCTCTTTTTCACCTATAGATTCTGTATTTCTCGTCTATCCGAGCTAAGATCAATACTAAAAATAGGTTTTTATTGTTGCAAAAGTCGTTGTTATAGGTTAATATATAATTTTGTATATTGCCGTGAAATCATGCTGCTACCCTAGAAACACTGTAGCTTAATATCTCACAATAAAACGATACTAGGGCAATATTCAGTTTTTTTTTTTTATAATTCCAATTCCAAAGGTTCGACTGCAAGACAGACAGCAGGGAAAGAATAACTGTTAAAAGTGATGTTATCCTATTCATATCCTCTAGTTTTAGATTAAATACATTGTGAATGGCATTTAAAAATACGGAGTTATTCTGAGTGACAATCTTATGCTACAACCGTTGAGAACAAATGATGTGGAATAAGCGGGGTATCAAGTTTATTAAGAATGAACAAAATAAAAATTTATAAATCATAGTAATATAATCCATATAACAGTCGTATCATTTGTCGTATCCACTTGTCACCAATCAATTGCAATAATTTGTTTAAGAAAATATTATGAATTGATTGACGTTTGCAAATAACATTGCTTGGATGCCTTTATTCAATGAATTATTGATTATATTAAAATGCTTGCCCCAAGATGATTTCGTTAATTTATTGCTATTTTATTACTATCTGCAGAAGTGTGAGGATAAATATTTTCAATAGTCTCATAATAAGACTTAAAGTAAACAATGCGAAAGAAGCAAATAATGAAGCATGAATGAATCGTGACACATATTTACAGGATAAATAAAATATGCATACCTGGGAGAAATCATTTGTTTGTTTTGAAAGTAAAAAAAAAAACACATTTTAAATCAAAGGTCAAGTTATCTCTGAAAGGTTATGATGCATTTCAAGCTTTTAAAACTTTACATTCTCAAGTCGTTCTCAAATTGAAAATTAAACTACATGCAATAATCAAGGCCCCATTTCTACCAAATAGCAACCAAATCACCATATCGCATAACACAGTATTTATTCGTTCATTATTAAGTATAGTATTTCCATTATATTGTATACTACCTTTTAAATATTCAAATCGATAAATATTGTTGATATAAATGAAAGAAAATAAATGAAATATGTCCATCTGCATACTTGCCTTACCTCTGAACATATTAAAGAACATTATACGCACTTCTCAAACTGAGTAGCTGAACAAAGATGTTCAGATTTCTAGAATATTCAATATATATTTATTTATTTATTTAAGGTCATTTATATAGCGCTTATTAAGCAAGCCACTAAGCGCAAATATCGCCTTATATCGAGTGGCAATAAAACATATTATTCGCAATCATTGAAGTGGAAGCGAATAGAATCAATGAGGGACCCAGACAGCGTTTCTATAGCAACTAGGTCGCCATGCCTCACAACACAGTTTTCATCCCCATTGCCTGCCGCGTTGCCCAGTTCTCGGAAAGTCCGCCCTAGGTTGGTCTCGAAAGCCAGACCGTGCACATACCTGTTGGAAGAAAATAATGAAGACATGTTGATTTAACGATTTTAGGGATTCAAAGTTCATATAAAACAACATACGTATAAGTAGTTTCCAATTAGAATGGTTTGTTTCGAATACATCTTATACCTAAACATTTGTCGACGTATATGCTCTGACATCAGCTTATGGACATACAATGGGCCCTCTCCCTATAACAAACATTTTAATTCGCCCATTGCCATTAAGTTTCGGACTTAACTTTGAAAAAATAAATATACGTTTTTTCTAACATACCCTTCGCTGTAGAAGACTTGAAATGCCGCGATTGAGTCATCCTCTTCAAATTCAAACAATGTTTGCCAAATGGGAAACATACATCCGCGAATGAACCATTCACCCGTATTAAGCGTGATATTAAAGCCACCCAGATAATCCTGAAATCCCATATCCTTACAGAACTGAATCGATGTGATTCGTTCGCCATTTTGAATTTCCAATTTTGCATAGCCACCAAAACGTCCTCCAAACCGTTGGGATGCGCACGTATAATCCAAAAAATCGCACGCGTTCACATCGAATTCAACGTTGAATCGCGCGAATATATTCGCTGGTGCCGGTTCATGCGTTTCAATATTGCTTCCGGTATCTGGATTCGCGAATTTCGACGCGCGTCTTAAGCAAACAACGCAAAGCATACTCATATCGTCATAGCTATAATAAACGCATGTTTCGCTTTGCTCGCACTTATAAGAGCACATTTGGATGCGGTAGCGTTCTGGTACGACTCGCTCGACGCTAAACGCCATTCGCTGGCAGTAATCGCCGAACGCTTCGACGTCAGTGCGTTTCTTGAAGATCGAAGGGCATTGACCTCGTATGTGGATAAAGTGCAAATGCACTATTGTCAAACTAAACAACATGGTTATATGCGCACACAGCAGCATTTTGCATTGAAGTTTTAAAAATGATGAATGTCTTAAATGTCACCTTTGTCAGAATAATTTTTTTAAATACAAGTCTGTTTATTCCACAAGTCCACCTTCTTAAGAACTGTTAATTAGTTAGTTTATAAATCGCTTTAAGAATTAAAATGCTTGATTCTAAATTCACAATATTATTTTGATTTTGTCGATAATGTTTCACCTCTGAATGTTGTAAGAATTCCAGGAGATTTTTATGTGTAATTTCGAAACGGAAAGCTCTAGTTATAAATCGAGCTGGTGCTTACCCTAGAAGATGTAGACTATATGAAAAGGTTTCCGTTTAGCATAAGTTATTTACCTCGAATTCAAATAATGCGATGAAATTAGCAAACCCTTCATTACACAGCCATGGTTTTATGGATTTTGCACTGAACTATTTATTTCTTTGATACGATAATAGGAAGGATAATATCACTCCTGAAAAGCTGCCTCAACTCATAATGTTATTGAGAATAGTGCTCAATAACGTTTAAACAAACACCCGCTCTCTTATGATGCAAATTAGCACGACTGTTATTATAACATCCAAGGCATGGATCGAAAATATATCATAAGATGATAAAATTGCTCTACATTCGTTTGAAAGTACAATTTATCATGATAATCAGGCGCGGATTCAGAGGGGGGCGCACCCGGCGCACGCCCCCCTGTTCGCCCTTATACGTAAGACCAAAAAATAAATTTGCGCCCCCCGGTTCAGTCTGATAATTTATACTGTTTGCGCCCCCCGGTTCAACATTTTCTGGATCCGCGCCTGATAATTTTATCGATGGATCTTGTACTTGAAACAAAACAGAAGAGTTAAAAATATAGCACGTTAAGTTCGTTAACCGACTTATATGTGTATCAATTGTATAATATCCTTTAAAGCATCATCTTATTGTCTTTTAAGGGCATAATAACACATACCATTATGTTCCATACACATGTATGATTCATGTATAGCCTACATGTATTACGCCCCAAAATATAATGCGCACCCCAACTTTTGCCCTGAAAATGCCAAAATAATCATTCTATCGAATGTAGTGCACAGGTACACACAACGAATTTGAAAATAAGTCTGTTTTATTTTTCCGTTTGAAAATGTGAAATTTATCTCCCAAATATAGATTATCTCTCAAATTATGTTTACTAGTACACATTTTGTGTTAAAGATGCCGCGTTATATTTTAATCATATACATAAATTGTAAACTTAAATATTATGCAATAGAAATTCCATCGGGATGAAACATGTTTTCCTATAATAATACGTAGCCCGACCTTGGGATTGATTTTTACAGAAAAAAAAGTTCCATATCAGATAATTACGGTAGAATTCTACGTGAATTTTATCATATTGATTATCTGCCAAGAGTATGTTCGTCGATTTGTATGAAAAATGTATGTTCCTATACTTAAATAATATTCATAAGTCCCAGACGCTACTCGCAATCGTCAAAGTGAAATCGAATCGCGTCAATCAGGGACCCAGATCGTGTTTCTATAGCAACTAGATCACTACGTTCAAAAACGCAATATTGATCTCCAACACCAGCCATGTTACCCATTTCTTCATACGTTTCCCCTTCATTTGTATGGAAACGTAGACCATGTACAAATGTATCACCATAGTAGATTTCCAAACCCGTGATGACTTCACCAGTTAAAAAGGTGAACTCATTCTGCCAAATGGGAAAGGTACAACCGCGTGTATGTAATTCATACGTGTTAAACCTAATTTGAAAGCCACCGAGATATTCCTGATATCCCCAATCTTGG
>LQRL01109381.1:27946-44477 GCA_001703475.1 Hydroides elegans | reverse complement strand
CGTTTCCAGATAGAGTTTATGTGCTCCGACATATTTAGTTCGCGGTCCATGTTGATTCCTAGATTGACTGCACACATCTTATTCAAACATTATTGATAAAAGTGATATTTCCTTCCTATTTCTGCCGCTATCAAGTCTCGCTATTTTTTATCAATGGTTTCCACAGTGATGATTTTGTTGTGCTTGTACGTCAGCAAGTATACAATGATGTTAATTGATTATACATGCTTCATTTGGTGCTTGGCTTCTCTATATCATTAATGGCGTGTTTGCGTTGTAAATTTAATTCCATGTTGTGCTTACTTATTAAACATTAAGGCTCGACAAGATTGGGAATCGCATCCTTATATTCGATGTTTGCAATATTTAAGTAGAATTACCGGAAATTAAAATCAATTCACAACCTATGAGTACCATTATGCAAGAGAAAACGGTATTTTATGTAAACATTTTCTTAAACAGATAGGCACATTAATTGATTTTGATTGGTATTTTTCTTCAAGTCTTTAGAACCCAAAAGGATCAATACAAGGATTATACATGGTGGTGCTTGGCTTCTCTATATCATTAATGGCGTGTTTGCGTTGTAAATTTAATTCCATGTTGTGCTTACTAATTAAACATTAAGGCTCGACAAGATTGGGAATCGCATCCTTATATTCGATGTTTGCAATATTTAAGTAGAATTACCGGAAATTAAAATCAATTCACAACCTATGAGTACCATTATGCAAGAGAAAACGGTATTTTATGTAAACATTTTCTTAAACAGATAGGCACATTAATTGATTTTGATTGGTGTTTTTCTTCAAGTCTTTAGAACCCAAAAGGATCAAACATAGACAAAGGATCACATATAGTGGTGAAAAGTGGTACCATCATCTTTGCAACGAGTATATAAAGCTTAGAAATTTATGATTTTACCCATTGCTTAAATAATCTTGACAACAATTCTTTCTTCGTGCGGAGCATGACGGAACATGACTTATTCATTTAAGAAAGAGAGATAATTCAACGCTTGAGTTACCGGGATTAGTAGGATTTTGGGAAAGTCATGGATAATGATAGTTCTAGCAAAGCATAAACTTGGGAAAACACAATCTATCAACTCTATGTTAACCAAATTGTAAAATATTCAATTTTTAATTGCTATCTTAAACACCTTAGATTATTAATAAGAATATTTAAAGATGTCAACTTTCGAATGAACTACTGAGATATCAACAATGAACTACTGAGATATCAACAAAATATTGACAACGTTAAGTCAGAAGCAATAGTGTAATTGTTTCTACCGAAATGAAGTTTTCATATAGCACACACAGATCATAAAACCATGTTGCATTTTAACAAATTATTTCTGGTCTGCAATATTATAATTCATCTCTACCTTATCAATTCGTGGAGAAAATCGATGGTCATTGCGTTCTCAAGTAGTAATGTTCAATGCCCGGCCGTATTTGAGGAACGCACTACTATAGAGACGTTTAATGAATATTGCAAACAGATGGCGTTTAGTCTTGTGCGTGTTATACCCGATCGTTATCGCGGTGACATTTGTTATAGTGAATGCCTGAAAAGTGCTGCATGCATCTACTATAATTACGAGGCTAGTAACATGCTCTGTATTGTTTGTTTGCGTCCCATATCTCAGTTTGCGAATCCCAAAGTTGGAAGTGACATTGTAGAATACAATTATATTTATCCCAGTGTGTTTGCTAGGATCGGTATTGAGTTTAATGTAAGTGCATGTGATTTTTTGGATTACACCTGTTCAACACACTTGTTTGGAAGACCCGACAGAGATCTCAACAGGTCTGAAATTGAAAATATCGAACACATAACATCACTTCAATTTTGTGAATGTGAATTGTTTTGTGGCTTTATTCTGACCCTAGTAACAAATGTTTCGTACTCGATCGGATGTCATGGGATACATAGGGTTAATATGGAAGATAGATTCGAATTTGATATAGACGAGCACTTGATTGGACTTGAACTGCTTTACGATGATGACTTTGTGTTAGGCATTCGATTCCACACGAATAATGATACTATCATTCAAAGCGACAGCTTTGATTGGTATAGATCATATCATCTGATTAATCACTGCGTCATCGAGCGTGGAGATACAACAGGCATTGACTGGACGTCCGAATATGATCTCAGATCTATACGTTTTCAATATCAGAGCTGTGGATGACATGTACAAATTTGTTGATGAAGATGCATAAAATATCATAACCTATTTTTGATATACTTGTATCTAAATTAGTACATGGTGATATCTATGTTTAAATATATTTTGAATAAGAATATGGTTTTTTTTTAATTGATATATTACCTTTACCGTTTAAACATTGGGAAACGCGTATTCTTCAATGTTAAATAATGATTGCTATCTTGTTATCTTGTTGATTTCATTTTTATACAATAATTGTTATCTTGTTGATGTCCTCTTTATACATTCTTAACGTGATTTTAATCTGTAAAAATGTCGACTACGAGACTACAATCATTATCATAGCCATGCTAAAAGTAAACCCTTACTTTCATTTATAAAATAAAATAAATACCACAACGGTTTTTTTTGTCAAAAATAATAATTACCGAGAATGTTTTTTTTTCTGTCAACATTATTTTACATAAGACCTTTTATATTGTACTAAGATAGATTGATCTCAAATGGTATAATTTATTCGAAATATTCAATTGAATAATGAGCTGTCTTCTTTTCTATTATTGTTTTTAGTCGATATTATTCAACAAGCTGTTAACAATATATAAATATGATGTCTGTGATCATAATGAATATTTTTTGCTTTCAAAACAACAATATCCAAATATTAGAACATTATAACCATTCTCTTTGCCGTAATTTTATTCGAATAGGTTTATATAAATATTATTATAAATTCAACTTTACTTCTTTATTTCATTGCAATGTTAATTCAAATGGTTAGTGTATCTATCAAATTTCAAGATATTAAGTTTTGAAAACAAATCGTAATACATTTAATTGATGAATATAAATGGAAATATATGCAAACATATGTATATTTATTAATATGTTTAGACAAAAGTCACTGTCGCATGACGTTGTCTTTTTGGTTTCTTTTGTTTCATACATAGAAAAGGTATATTTGTTATTCTGTCAGCACCGTCTTTGTTACAAAAAGCACTGCACAATAGTATTACTTGCTATAAATACAAATAAAAACTGAAACGTTTCGAATGCTCACTTGTTCTCTTTTTATTTTGCAATGTATTTAAGACTTTATATATATACGTATTTTATATGGGTTAACAAATATAAACCAAAAAGCACGAAACAGTCCTCTTTATCTTTGTTCAAAATACTGTTATCTTCATATAACAAGAATACACATAGCAACTAAAAAAAACTTGTTAGGATAATTACAATTTCATCAATTACATCACATTGTAAAATGCATGTGTCAATAAAAGAAACAAACCCATAAAACACTTATGGATAACAACTTGCCTATGGATATTCTAGCATCGATAGTGCGACACCAAAACGGTTCATATCAGGGATATAGCTTAACGTCATCTAAATTGCGGATGAATGGGATGAATCTTGTATCAAAACACTAGATGTTAATTTTTTATGAATCAAGTTATAAAACCAATCACATTTTTAAAAAGGACGAATAAAATACTGTATTTGATGACAGTAGAGAAATTGGTTAAGAGGAAGAATATATCTAATCAAATAAAATGCTTCAGATCGATCGGTGCGAAAGAACTATACGTGTTATGTCAATTGCATTTCGTTATCGTACCACCTACCGATATTTATATAAACTGATTGAATTAGCGGTGAGCACAGCGAGGCATAAATCTGAAAATACAACAACATAACAATGGTTCATTGCAGGGATAGCCTTATATCTAAAACAGGGAATAAATTGGGTGTATTTTGTATCAAAAACTATATGTTGAAATTATTTATATGTGTTAGAGTAACACTTGAAAGGTATACAAAAAGATGAATTGTATTCATTTGAGTGATAGAAGAAGAGGAAGAAGGGTATATCATATAGAAGGTATGCTTCCTGTGTCACACACAAAATGCTGAAGTAATTATTATTCCATCAGTGCAGTTTAAGTTATCAAATTAATTTATATGAAAACGCTCATTAATAAAAGTTCCTTGACTTTTAAAAAAAGTATGCTTATAAGAAGGGCGCGTTATCACTATGTGTTTAAATCGACTTTCTTAATATTCTTAAAACATTATAAAAAATACAGCGGATGAAAGGAAAGCTTTCTTATGATGGTAGCGACAGTAATTGCCTTATGTACGATATCCGTCGCAAAAGCAATCTTAATAAAATCTATGAATGAGCAATTAAATATTTTTACATGTGATCAATAACTGTTTTTTTTTATATTTTCGACGCGTCAATGTATTCTTCAAGACAATGATGTTGGTATTTCATTAGCTTCTGATCCCAAAATAGCTCATATTTGTCAATGCTTTCTCACCATTATTTTTATTAATGAGCACCATATTAATCAATTGTTTGTGCTATTCCTGAAGCAATTTTACAATAAAGTTAAAATATAGTAAATGCATTTTTATCAAATTAATTAGCATCATACACGCTAATGTTTTGGTTCTATTAACTATGTATGATGTTTTTGCATTGTAAAGATAATTTGATAATGTAGAAAATACGCTCAATGTTTGGGAATTGCTTCTTATATTCAATTTCGTCAAGACTTTAGTAGAATTATCGGAAATTAAAAACAATCGTCATCCTGTAAGTCTTTATGTAACAAGGCGTGGTAGTGTATGTAAACTTTTCGTTAAAAAATAGGCACCTTAATAGATGATGAGTGTTTGCCTTTCTTCAAGTGAATGTTGATCTTATTAAAAAAATCATGAGCTATTCATGTGGTATCAAATACCATTTTTGCTATCGCACTGAGAAGTGGTACGTCTATCATAAAATATATATATATGTACAGCCGATAACATAACGTGTTTAGTTATTGCTAACATAAGTTTGACCAGAAATAGTAATTTAGTAAATAGTAATAGTAGGGCAACATATAATTTTATATTTCGAAAACAATGTCAATTGGTTGAATTATGTATCAACAAGTTTACATTTGAATATAAGATAGGATTTTTTTTATGTGTGACACCGTAAATTATAGACAAAAATAATTCAATAGATAAAAAAGAATAAACATAAATGGAAGATATATTGCAATTGCACATTTAAAGAAAGTGGTCATTGCGTTTTCAAGAGCTAATGCTCAATGTCCGGCCGTATTTGAAGAAAGAACCGACGCAGAGACGTTTTATGAATAGTGCATACAGATGGTTTTTAGTCTTATGTGTATTGTACCTGTTCGTTATCGCAGTGACATTTTTTACAGGGAATGCCTGAAAAGTGCTACATGCATATACTTCAAATACGATTGTTATAATGCACGTTGCATTATTTGTTTGCACCCCATTTCAAAGTTTGCGAATCCAAAAGTCGGAAGTGAAATTGTAGATCACAATGACGTTTATCCGTTAAGTGTGTTTGCTCGGATTGGTAAGTTTAATATAAGTGAATGTATATTTTGGATTATAAATGTGCAACACGTTGGTTCGGAGGTTTAGGCGGAGATGTCTTTAACAACTTGGAAATAGCGAATAACGATATTAAATCTTTACAATTCTGTAGGGATCGGGGATGGTTTCAGTTTTTTGCGGCTTCAACATCACGTTTGATACGCACGGTTCACATATACATGGATGTCTCTCTCCCAGTTGGCAGAATGTGTTTGTATTCTCAACTGATGAAATGATAACGGGGTTGGAAGTCTACTATAATAATGAATTGGTACACGAACTACGTTTCCATACAAATGAAGGGAATGCGTATGGAGAAATGGAGAACATGATTGGTGTTGAGTTTCAGCATTGTCTTTTTGAGCGCCTGGATCTGATCGCTACAGAAACTCGATCCGGGTCTTGGATTGACTCCATTCGTTTTCACTTCGGCGATTGTGAGTAGCATTTGCGTTGAAGGGTTTCGTACATAACGTTTTTCATTAGTGATTTTAAGTTCTAAGAAAACACTGACTCTAAACATAACAAAAAAATATTATAAAAAATAATTCTTAAGTGACGATAATTGCTAAAGAAATGACAGTTTGCTAGAGTATATACATAGGTTACCAAAAACATGGGTTGCACGGGTTGCTTATTGACGCTATTTGTTTTCAATTTAACGATTGTGAGTGGCAAATATTGGTTATTTAAGAAAACTCAATTACGATATGAGCAAACGCTGTATTTCAATCATGTCAAAACAACCTTTTAGTAGGTTACGAATATGTTATGCGATGGTTTAAAAATTATTCGAAAATTTAACAATTATCGATAAATGTTCAATACAACTTGTATATGCGCTAATTCATTTCGTGTAAGTATTTGATCCATCAATATACATACAGAAACATTCAATTTTTGCAAGAATGTTTATTTATTATATTGTTTCATTTACAAATTCGATATATGTCTTGTTGCTATAAATCAGATTATAATCAGGTATTATTAATTTAATACTCTGTTTATTTTTTTTAAGTAAGACAATTGTTTTTTGGATAATACCTAAATCTCTTAACGATAAAACACGTTTAATTATTACCTTTTTTCAAAAAGCTCGTTATGTATTACAGATACTGCCTGAAATTGGTCTTGACCGAAATAAAATAGAATATTTATTACTGTAATTAGCTATTCATATATGTGCATGAATGTGTAAACTTACTATAAAACAATATCAAAGGTTATAATTTAAGTCAGTTATTCAGATTGATGGTTGGAAAGTGTACATCGCTCAGAAATAAAATATTCTCCTTATTATGCAAGCTATCTAATTAAGGTGTGGGGTAGGGAAAGTAGACATCTCATTAAAACGAGAGCGTTTTGCTAGTAAAATGGTTTCTTCATTCAACAGAATTTCCTCTTGTTTGATTAAACATCAAAGGCAATTTATGGAACCACGGAACCAATATTTTCCTAAATAAGTCAAAACTCGATTTAATTGGGGTCGATTTAAGGACAACATCTTGCTTTTGGAAATTACATGTTTGATTTGCACATATGACTTAATGGAAATATAACAAAATAATTCAAATATTTCATTAGCATTACCGGAGCTATATCAGAGGAGATGATGTAAGCTAATTAAGGTACATGGTAGGGAAAGTATACATATCATAAAAACGAGAATATATTGGGTTTAAATTATTTATCTCTTACCTTAATTACCCTTCGTTTATCCAAACATCAAGAAGCTTGATAACTAAAAAAGAAAACATTTCATAGGGGTCAATTTAAGGACCACACCCTGGTTTAGACAGCACATGTTTAATTTTCTCACATGACTTATGCTGAGAGCCATCTTATTAAGGTTTCTGGTAGTGGTAATTGACATCTCATTAAAACGCGAGTCTCTTGTTTTTATGCTTTCTTCAATCAACATTATAACCTCTTGTTTAATGCAACATCAAAGAGTATGTTGGCCCTATTCTATTTTGGGTTACGGCAAATACCAATTATAGAACTAGTGTACATAGAAACGAAAAACAGTACGTTTTTAAACCATTACCAATAGCTGCTTCTTTTTTTTGCTACAACAAACTTCTATATTATCTTGGGCATGAAATAGTTCATTATTATTAATGACATTTTGTAGAGAGCAACACTCAAACTGTTCATTTTATTTACACGAAAACATTTTTATTTTTCTCAATTTAAGAATATAACACAAATACAGGAACATATTCTAAATATACAACATAATGATGGCTATCCAGTTACGTTTCAAACGGTTATTGATAAAAAGATTGAAGTTGAATATTAGATGAATGAAATTTTTATTTCGCGGGTGTTTATTTACTAGTTTTAAATGAGAAACTCGATTTATCATAAACAGAATGGATATGAACTATGTAACAATCGAAATGTTCCATACATTATACTAAGTAGGCGTTATTCGACTTAAAAGTATAACTGTTGAATTATATAACAAATTCTTAGGAACCAATATCGCAAAAGTGTATGTTATGATTAATATAAAACATGAGTCGCATAACATCATCCCCATAGATACTGCCATACTACCTTCAGTCTTCTTGTGAACATGTTGGCAATTATTTGCTTGATTTGTTACAGCTTTCCTGTTCTTAACATTAATAAAATAACTATTAAAGATGTGGTTTGTTTCCAATATCTTCGTGATTCAAAACATTATAATTCATCTATGGTTATTGAATCGAGCAGTAGCTTTTGTATTTTCAACTCCACATGCACACTGTCCAATTACTTTCAAGGAGCGTACTGACTCAACAATGTTTATCGACTATTGCCAGCGCATTGCATTTAGTGTTCACCGTATTGTCGAGATGTATCGCGCTGATATATGTTACAGTAAGTGCCTTAAAGATGATGCATGTGTGTACTTTAGTTACGACGCTAGCACAGCATATTGTATTGTTTGCGCTCGCCCATTTGATCAATTTGCAAATCCCAAGATTGGGAGTGAACTTGAAGAATATGAATATTTCCCCGAAATTATATTTGCGCGCATCGGATTGCAATTTGATATCAACTCGTGTGGTTTTCTTGATTACACATGTACGTCAAGTTGGTATGGTGGCTCTCCCGGAGGATACAACAGCTTGGTAATTGGAAATGACCAACGGATAACATCTATTCAATTTTGTCACGACCGAGAGAGAATTGGCGGCTTTAAAATCACTCTTAATGCGACGCAATCATACACAATTGGATGCGGTGGTGGGAGCCCAGTTTGGCAGAATGCGACCACATTCACACAGAACGAAATCATAACTGGATTTGAAATTTACCACAATCAGGTTGTAACCGATCTACTGTTTCACACAAATGAGGGCATCCACTTTCTAGCTAGCCCTGTGGATAGAACTGCGGATTCGTATTGTTTTCTGCAGCGAGGGGATCTTGTTGCCATAGATTGGCGTTCCGGATCGATTATCGACACACTTCGTTTCCGATTTCAGAATTGCTAATGATTTTTGCTGGACAATTTAGACAAAACCTACCTTTTCAATTTGCATATTGATTTGTATTTTAGTATAAAACAAATCATCCCTTTTTAGAAAAAAAGTTGTGGAAGAAAAAAGTTAGGTTTTTAAATCGTTATTATATTCACAAAAGTTTGATGTTTAAAAACAGTTTTGGTGAAAGTCCAGGTGTCGATGTTGAACCTTTATGAGCGGACACTTTTTCTCCCATATACAATAAAATATGTATTATATGAAAAGGTATAGACAATAACAAAAACCATCAAGGTTCCGTTATTTTTATAAAAAGTGTGAATGTTTTACTCTAGTATATTTGTTTAAATGTAAGGTATCAAATTGTATTGCTGTTTAATTTTTGTATGTAATAATCATATAATCGTATGTATAATGGAAAATGAGTTTCATTTGAAAGCATTGATTGATTTTGTAAGACTATTCAATGCAAAAAAAAATCATAATATATATAAACATATAGGACACATACACACTGAAAGATATCTTTCAAATGTTTTATTCGAGCTCTTGAGCTATATCTATTGTTTGAAAAGAAATGTTTTCTAATAAATCTCTTTTTAGGCCAATGTAGTCTTTGTCATTTTGTATTATGATTTGTCCGAAGCATAAATTGCCAATATATTTCATACTCTTTCTATTAAAGTACATATTGCAGATGCAAAAAGACACGAAAAATAATGTTCAAAAAAGAAACCCATACAGATACACATTAAATAGTGTCTTGGATTGACTTACAATCAAATGAACATATATCTTAACAGGTCATGTATAGGATTGTGTTGAAAAATAGGAGATCGAGATGACAAACGAAACCATCAAGGTGTGTACTGCAAATGACATGATTTCATAATCATTGTACAACTATCTCTCCTTGTACACAAATCATCAAGCTCGATACGGCACTCTTTCGTCTGGCATGCCACCTCTAGCGCTCTAAACATTTGAGTCACAGACATGTTCCCAAATAAAACGGTCAGCGACGCAAGGGTTTTCAGAGCTGGGTTGGGCATACTCTCAACACGTCGGGGTTATGGATGCATTCCCACAATGAAAACGTCTGATTGCTTCCTGTGTTACGTACCTTCAATGGCAATTAAAAATATTGCCATTATACTCAAGCAACGTTCATATACACTTTATTGTTTATTAATCATATCACACTGTGTTATATAACGTGCTCCTTATAAGAATTCAATTATTAGTAAACGTTTGCATTTGTTTTATTTTAATACAAGAATACATTAACATTTGCTTCTTCATCGTATATTTATGATAAACATTGTTTCGTTGTAATTAATTCGGGGGAAGAAATTACTCAAACAAACTGCTATGCAATAGGTTTCGAATAATTGGTTTGATGTATCTTATTATAGCTTTGTGTGTTTATCAATATTTAATGCTGCGTGTTTAATTTCAACTGGCACTCGCCCGTTCAGTAGAAATACATCACTTTTTGTCTATTCATTGTGATGCCTCTTATTTTACATTTATTTAATTGGAAGATGCAGCCCCTAGATCCTATTCATATACTTGATATAGAAAATAAGTTATGCGTCTAGAATCAAAGTAAAGTCATATTTCAATAATTGTATTATGAGATATCTTCATCCCTCGACATCAATCAAACAATTAAACCATCTTAATTATTCAACTGCTGATGAAATGATGCTTCATTTTTCGATATTTGGAATGATAAACTTACGTTAAACGTATTTGAGCGGGTGTGTCGTATAGCAACAGATAGGATCATCTTAATAATTAAACTGCAGATTAAACGATGCGTCAATTTTCTATCTATAAAATGATAAACTTACGTCGAAATTCTATAATCAGGTGTCTTATTTATAGCAACCGATAGAAAAAACCCAATGGGCAAGACGTTTTGCATTGTCTTAAGGACGTTTTAATTACAACCAACATTAATTTTATACTTACACCCTTTACTTCGCAAACCTAGGAAAGCATCGTTATAACGGTGTGATGAATTTGAACGTAAGCTGGACGTTCGTCCGATATCAAGAACTAATAGGACATCCGGAAAGCTGTTATTATGTCCAAATAAGAACATCTACTTGATAATATGTCTGAAAGCTACTTGGTTTATACTACTCTTGCCGAGTGGGGTGTTTAAAGCAACCTCTGTCGCGGAATCAACACAATGTATCCTCATCCCATGGAACTAATAAGTCATCTTTCGAGACAAATTTGACATACATGAAAATGTGTGCCTATGGAATGGACATATCATTTAGACCGATTTACTTTAATTAAGATATTCATTTCTTAAAATGATATGTTTATGATAATTCATTCGGATACTTACAATCATTAACAAAACTATTATTCAAATCACATTTAATTGTGGAATCAAAATATGTGATCATAACAATTTGCGCTTATTTCATGTATATGTACTGAACAAGTATCGAAAGACACACCATATTGGCTTTCTTTAAATCGTTATGTGGTTTGGTAGACTATACGCCCAGCGAAATATATCATATATCATATATTTACTAACTTATTAACGCAATTTGAGAGGCGGGAATTTAGGTGGCGTTGAAATCACCATTAATGATGCGTCATCGTACCAAATAGGATGTGGCGGCGGTGATCGAATTTGGAAGGAATTCATCGGTTTTGACGACAATGAAATAATTAATGAAATTGCAATCTACAATGACAACCATTTTGTAAAAGGACTGTGTTTCAAAACGAATCATGGAAATCGATATGAGGAGTTTGGTCTGGACGGAGAAAATGCAGAAAATCAATGCATTTTTGAAAACGGCATTTTTCAGCGCGGTGATCTATCAATCATTGAATGGAAATCCGGAGCCAGGATTAAGGAAATCCGTTTCCAATTTCGGGATTGCGATTGAAGTACTTCTCTAGTATTGACTCAAATATAGAGTTTAAATATATAAGTATTTCGTTTCAGTAACATTGGGTGCTTTGGACAATTTCGAATAAACCTGCTAGCACTTCAATTCCTTTAATCATAGTTAGTTTCGTAGTTGCTGACCCGTTATTGATTCGTTTTGTAAACAAAACACATAAAATTTAAGGATTACAATTAAAGCACTTATCAAGTATGTGATTTTAATATGATTTTTCATATCTTAGTACGAATATTAAGTTTCAGTTACATTGGATGCTTTGGATAATTTGAAATAAACATGCTATCATCCAATTTCCTTTACTAATTCATTTTGTAAATAAGTCTAAAAATGTTTGCCTAACATTTTGTTAATAAATAATTCCAGCAAACGGTAAAATATGTTTTCTTATTAAAACTCTTAAGAGTTCTTACATTACCAAAGGATAACTTGTGGAAAGTATATATCTATGGCTGGTTTTGTAGACATTGCTAGATAAACGTTAGGTGTTATAATATCACTTGAAATAGAATAGTTTTTGTAAGAATGACTTTTGATAAAACCTATCCTACTTTTGGTCAGCGACATCATAAATGTTTTGCTCATGCATTGCATCCTTGCATCATTGTCTGTTAGATTTATCTTTGCCATATTTTTAAAAGGCAACATTTTTAATTGAAATGTTTTTGTTTTTCTTCCGATATATCGTGTCCTATGTTTAGGGCCATTTCGTCTTTAGGCCAGTAGTATCGTGGCATCAAACGACATTTGATAGAATTTATAGTTATATTTGATTTAAGATGAAAGAGAAATTGTTAACTTTTGTTTATTGCCGGAGAAACATGTTGATATTTGAATTCGACCGTTTGGTGTAAGTTGATTATTGATACCGAACAGTTGCTAAAAATATGATTAACAAGTACCCTCAATGTCAATGGGTGATATACTTCTAAATAACTAGAATTCTTGTTTATAAGTGGTAGACTTCGATGTGCACGGTTTCTGTAGAATATATGAACGCCTGTCATGTGTAATGATCAGCACCAGTAACGTGTATGAGGGATTGCAGGTATAACAATTTTTCGGATATTTTGCAGTCAAACAAGGAAACCCACTGCGTAAAAAATAATTAAATTCACTGGTCGAGACATATTCAATTAAAGATGAACGGATTTGTACATGCCATTGACTTCGTACGACATATTTAATGAAATGGTCGGACAATAAAAGGCAGTATACAAAGTGCTTTTATGGTATGCTCTGGAACATGACTATTATCTTTTGACATCCGTAAATAAGCACTATTATAGATCGGGCATAAGTAATACATTAAGAGTTCATGCTCTTAGCCGGCAGTAAACTCGAACCATATCTGGTGACCTCATTTCCACCGGGAATTGTCCATTCGCGCATCGACTCATGAGCAATTCTGCGCAATTATTGCGCAACTCTCCGATTTGGCGGTGATGGAGACAATTATAATCAAAACATCATATAAACTGACAATAATAAACTCCACATCTGAATTCTAGCAAGCAATGCATGTAGGCGCCAATATGTAGGTGGATTTAATATTACACTCTCGAATGGGCACATGATTGCGCGGCATCTATATGCTACATAACCTGGGTCTCTACGAGCCTCGTTATGATTTCGAGAGCGATGAAGTGATCACAAGTATTATAGTGCATTATGACCAGTATGTAATCGGTGTCAGTATACGAACGAACCTTGCTGTAGGGCCGGAGTCCAGGCATAGGGGTGGGACAAATGTGTATTGTACGCGGGTTGGTGGCCATAGAGTCTGCGGCTGGATCTATTGTTCATATGATAAGGTTTCCCTTTAGGGAGTTCTGACATAAAATTAGTATATGGGCTTATACACAGAATTAGTTTAATTGGTCAAACACAAACATAACTCGTAAGTGATTTTAGGTATAACAGTCAATAACAATCAGTTTATGATCGGTTTCAGTATGCCAATGAACATTTAAGGGTGCCCTACCTATACAGAAAATCATATAGAAGAGACAACGGTATCAGGGCCTGTAACTTAAGATACAGTTCTGTGTTAGAGAGTGCTGAAACACTTTGAAAGGTCGACACATTCGAGAAACGTCAGTTTATGTTTTCAAATGCGATGGTTTCATTGTATTAATTACTTATGGATATGTTATATGGAATAAGCGTATTATCCAGTTTAGATAGAATAAACTAAATAAGACTATATATCATAGTAACATCATCCATATAACAGTCGTATCATTTTGCTTGCATTATCGATTTTTCAATAATAAATTGCCACTAGTGGTTAAATAAAATATTATTTATTGATTCACGTATGCAAATAGCATGGTTTGGATGTCTTTAGTCAATTAATTATTAATAATAAGAAAATGTTTACCTCAAGATTTTGTTCATCTACTGTTATCTTATCACTATCTGCTGAAGTGTAAAGATATAATTTTTCAATACTCTCATAATAAGACGTCGAGTATATTATGCGAAAAACATATATATATTTAGCGTAAATGACACTTAAACATCCTAACAGAAGAAATAAATTATGCATACCTAATAGATATAATTTGTTTGGCTTGAAAAAACTCATTTTTTATCAAAGTTATTCAATTTATTAATAACACACAAGTTAAACTTTGTTAATAGCAATCATTAAAGTGAAAATATAAATTGATTTATTCAGGGACCAAGATAGCCTTTCTATAGTAAACAAACTTCCACAACATAGTGTTTATTATATATAAGTATCGTTTCATATATTTTATACGATCAGATCTTGCAAATATTTAAAATGATAAATATTATTGATATAAATAAAAGAAACTCAATGAAGTATGTAAATATTAGCATGCACATTCATTCGCATTGCCTCTGAACAAACGAATAAAATAAAGATAACAGCTTGTTATCTACTCAAAAGCTAGCTGGATAAAGATATTTAGCTTTCTAGAATATTCAATTTATCAAGTGAGAATAAAACGTATTATTCGCAATCATTGACATGAAACCGAATCGAATCAAAGCGGGACCCAGACAGCGTGTCTATAGCAACCAAATCACCATATCGCATAACACAGTGTTTATTCGTTCATTATTAAGTATGTAATTTGATATATTGTATACTACCTTTTAAATATTCAAATCGAGAAATGTTGATATAAATGAAAGAAAATAAATGAAATATGTCCATCTGCATACTGACCTTACCTCTGAACATATTAAAGAACATTATACGCACGTTATCTTCTCAAACTGAGTAGCTGAACAAAGATGTTCAGATTTCTAGAATATTCAATATATATTTATTTATTTAAGGTCATTTATATAGCGCTTATTAAGCAAGCCACTACGCGCAAATATCGCCTGGAATCGAGTGGCAATAAAACATATTATTCGCAATCGTTAAAGTGGAAGCGAATAGAATCAATGAGGGACCCGGACAGCGTTTCTATAGCAACCAGGTCGCCATGCCTTACAACACAGTTTCTATCCCCATTGCCTGCCGCGTTGCCCAGTTCTCGGAAAGTCCGCCCTAGGTTGGTCTCAAAGGCCAGACCGTGCACGTACCTGTTGGAAGAATATATGTATAGAGTAAAGGGCATGTGCTTGTGGAATGGTTAGAATGCGATATAAAAAGACTAAGTAACATGTATTAAAATGTTTTTATTCTTTTTACATTTCCCTGTTTTGTTTCGGGTATGATTATAAGCATTAGGATAACGAGAGGACATGGTTATCTTTGCCTTTGATTGGTTTCGAAGGCCCGACCGTGCACATAACTGTTGGAAGAATATACTGAAGATATGTTTATTTAACGCTTTTAGGGATTCAAAGTTTATATAAAACATCTTTCGTATATGTAGCTTTGTTTCGAATACATCTTATACCTTAAACATTTTTCGACGTATATGCTCTGACACCAGCTTACGGACATGCAATTGGCCCTCTCCCTATAACAAACATTTTAATTCCCCCATTGCCATTAAGTTTTGAACTTTACTTTGAAGAAATTAATATACGTTTTTCTAACATACCCTTCGCTGTAGAAGACTTGAAATGCCGCGAATGAGTCATGCTCTTCAAATTCAAACAATGCTTCAAATTGCCAAATGGGAAACATACATCCGCGAATGAACGATACACCCGTATTTAACGTTATGTTAAAACCGCCAAGATAATCCCGAAATCCCATATCCTTGCAGAACTGGATCGATGTGATTCGTTCGCCATTTTGAATTTCCAATTTTGCATAACCACCAAAACGTCCTCCAAACCATTGGGATGCGCATGTATAATCCAGAAAATCGCACGCGTTCTCATCGAATTCAACGCTGATTCGCGCGAATAAATTCGCTGGTACTGGTTCATGCGTTTCTATCTCACTTCCGGTATCTGGATTCGCGAATTTCGACGCGCGTCTGAGGCAAACGACGCAAAGCATACTCATATCGTCATAGCTATAATAAACGCATGTTTCGCTTTGCTCGCACTTATAAGAGCACATTTGGCTGCGG
>LQRL01109381.1:17051-27936 GCA_001703475.1 Hydroides elegans | reverse complement strand
ACGCTAAACGCCATTCGCTGGCAGTATTCGCCAAACGCTGCGGCGTCGGTGCGTTTCTTAAAGATCGAAGGGCATTGACCTCGTATGTGGATAAAGTGCAGATGCACTATTGTTAAAATGAACAATCCGGTTATAGTCGCAGTCAGCATCATTTTGCAAAGGGATTTTAAAAAAAGATTTATTATGTAAACTCTATTGAGTGTCTACAATGTCACCTTGGTCGATATAATTCCCATGTAATAGAACTCTTTTTATTTCATAAGTCCACCTTCTCCAGGATTGTTAACTATTTAGTTTTAAATTGTTTAGTGCTTAAAAAATCTTTATTCTAATTTAATATTGATCCTGACGTTAGTTCTTCATATCTGATTGTGGCAAGATTACCAGGGGATGACGTGTAATTTTGAAACGGAAAGTTCCAATTACAAATAGAACTGATGCTTACCCTAATAGATATCTATGAATAATCTTCCGTTTAACATGCATGTACGTTATTTACCTCGAATTCAACTAATGCGATGGAATTTGCAAACCCTTTATTACAAAGCCATGGTTATATGGATTTTGCACTGAACTATTTATTTCTTTGATACGATAATAGGAAAGATAATATCACCCCTGAAAAACTGCTTCAACTCATAATGTTGTTGAGAATAGTGCTCAGTAACGTTTAAACAAAAACCCGCTCTCTTATGATGCAAATTAGCACGACTGTTATTATAACATCCAAGGCATGTCTCGAACATATATCATAAACTAATAAAATTACTCTACATTCTTTTGAATGTACAATGTATTATGATAATTTTATCGATGGATATTATATTAGAAACAAAACAGATGAGTTAAAAAATATAGCACGTTAAGTTCGTTAACCGTCTTACATGTGTATCAATTGTATAATATCATTTAAATCAACATTGTTATTGTCTGTTAAGTGCAAAATAGCACATATTGTAATTTTTCATTTATCACGCCCCTGTATATAATACGCTCCCCGACTTCTACTCTGAAAACGCCACCCGAATTTCAAAATATATCCGCTCAAATTTCTTCGCTTTAAACTTTAGGTTTGAGAATGTGAAATTCATCCCCCAAATATAGATTACCTCTTAGAATCTGCTCACTAGTACTTTAATAACATTTTTGTATTGAATATGCCGCATTATTTTATAATCATATACATAAATTATAGAATAGCATATTATGCAAGAGAGCCCATCGGGGTAAACCATAAGTAATGTTTCATATTATATTACGCACCGCGACAGTTTCGAAAGAAGCGTATTGTATCCGGAAACTACGGCACATGGCTTAAGTAACATATTGGTAATATGCTACTATAATTATGTTCGTTAATACGTATGAAAAATGTTAACTCATGTGAACTCATGTTCCGAAACTTAGTTAATATTCGTAACTTCCAGACGCTACTCACAGTCGTCAAAATGAAATCGAACCGCGTCAATTAGGGACCCGGATCGCGTTTCTATGGCAACCATATCACTACGCCCAAGATAACAATGCTGGTCGCCAACCCCAGCCATGTTTCCCATTTCTTCATACGTTTCCCCTACATTCGTATGGAAACGTAGACCATGTACATATGTATCACCATAATAGATTTCCAAGCCCGTTATCCTTTCGCCAGGTAAGAATGCAAATTCGTTCTGCCAAATAGGGTAGGTACAACCGCGTGTATGTGATTCATACGTGTTCAACCTAATTTGAAAGCCACCGAGATATTCCTGATATCCCCAATCTTGACAGAATTGCAGAGATGTAATTGGTTCGTCATTCGGTATTTCTAAGATGTTGTATCCTCCTCCGCTCGAGCCTCCAAACCAGCGTGTTGCACATGTATAATCCAAAAATTCACATGCATTTATATCAATGTGTAGACCAATCCGCGCAAAAATAGTCCCGGGTTCGAATCCATATTCTACGAGCTCAGTTGCAGTTTTGGGATTAGCAAACTCTGATAAACGGCGCAAACAAACAATGCAAAACGTTGTCATGGCATCGTAGCTATAATAAACACATGTATCACTTTGAAGGCATTTACTGTAGCATATATTTTCGCGGTACGCGTCGGGTTTTATACGTATAAGACTAAAAGCCATTCGCTGACAATAATCTCCAAAATGATTTAAGTCCCTGTGTTGCTCAAATGTAACTGGACAGTTTGCTTGCGCTATTGTAAGGTCTACAACTTCCAAATGCTCACACAGAGTGATTAAATACACAAATAGCACATAATTACTAAATATACAGATTTCGGATACAGATACGAAGCCCATCTTTAAAACAATTATAACCGCTTTTTTTGGCAATTGTATTCCGAATTAGCGATTTCAATTTAATTTATTTTAGTTTTCATTTGAATGTCATTATAAGACTTATTTATGGGATCTTAGATAAAATAGATATAACTGCAAAGAATAACAAGGTTTTTTAACGACCTATCCTTCTTTTCAAATGCTTTTAAAATTAGCAGTCAGTATATATTGTTGACGAACATTTATGTACAAGGCAAATAGACTATGTATATTTGCTCATAATCAATAATTAATTTTAAGGAGATTTGTTCTATAAAAAAAAGAACTAAAATAGTCGGTTAATTCCGGGAACGTTTCAATTTTGTAACAGACTAAATTTGTATTCTTTTAGGGTTAGCACGTACTATTTACTATGCACAAATAAAATTATCCATCCAAATTTCCATCCAAGCCAAATAAGAGAGATTGCAAATATTTGACGAAAATTATAATTTGCGTTAATAACATGTATTTAGATTCCTTGTATATCAACCATCACCGTGAGCGATTGTACCGGGTATTCTTTGTCACTTTGATATACCAGGCACTTAGCAAATAAAAGTAAAAAAGAAATGAAACAAGGGTAGATTTATTTTTTCAAATGATGGCCGGTTTATAATAGAACCATTGCTGGGAATTGTTTTTACCCTGATGATGTAGAGTCTATATTTATATATATATATTGTGAACAGTTATTAATTGCTTTGATCTTAGCAATAATGATAATTGTAAGTTTATTCAGTCAAAGCCCGAGCTCGAGCCAAAAACTGCAAAAGTACGCTTATACCTTTAAATATTTGATCATAATTATAATAGTGTTATTGTTATATATTGCAGGTACCGAACGACGCCGTGCTGACTTGCGAGAATGTGAGAAAAGATATCATGGACCCAAGTGTCGACAAAACGGTCAAAGCAACCCTTATCAAAACTGGATTACACTAAGAAGAGAGCCCTATGTAGGTCCCGAGCGACCCCTGCTCTCATTAGAAATATGTTTAACAATAGAAGAAATTAACATATATAAGTTTCTTTTTGCAATTTTACCGGGTTTTTGTAGATAAAGACAGTGTTCCCTTAAGTCTCAAGCTCAACATCGCTGAAATTTAAGTTTAAAAAAGGGGATAAATGTATAATAAAAAAAGATCAGATTTCGATTGAGCTATAGCGAGATTTTCGGATGCGAATGTTCTTGAAACAACATTATGGACCCGAGTGTCAACAAAACCGTCAAAGCAACCCTTATCAAGACAGGATTCCACTAAGAGAATAGCTTTCACAACATTACTCCCCACCCTTTGAAAAAACCGCTAGAATGATGAGAAGTAAAACTTGCCATTCTAGCCAAAAAGTAAAACAAAAGGTTCCTAGTTCAAATAACAAGTTCTATGTCTAGTATAAGAAACTTTGAGTTAAGATAGTGATTGTACGAGTTTTTTTTACAGCTGGGAAATAAAATAAACTGATGTGTTGTTGGTGGAATATGTGTTGGGTATTTTTCAGTATATTTTGGTATATACGAGATCCGAGGGCCACAAACCTTTGAGGCCACACTTATCAAGACAGGATTCCATAAAATTCTCACTAATTATAGATCGCCTCCCCTTAAAGGTCGTCTCAGTTTAGATTGCGTAAAAATGCAGTTTTTTATCGTGAGTTCCGATTCATTTCTTATTGGAAACCCCCAAATAAACTAGCTCTTAAAAACACAATCCGTGATTTTAGAATTTTCCCCATGGGCGGACGGGTTCCATAAATAAAACTGCATTTCAGAGAAAATTTATAAATATAAAGAAAATAGAAGAAACGAAGTACATACGCAGTGTGGCAAAATAGTCGAATTTTCTAAATTTCACACAATGAATTATTGAATATATAATATATATATATATATATAAATCGGATATAAGATTTTATCGTTTATAAAGGAAACGTATACGTGAAAACTGTTTACTTATCAACGTTTGATTTACATAGTTATTTTTCATATTAAATTCAGTCATAACGAAGTGTGCCATATATGATTTATTTTATATATTGAAGATGTCATGATTTACTTTTTTGTTAGAGACGATCATAATTATATGGTATATGTTTATCAGACCTGAATGTTGCAGCTTCCAATCTTAAAATATTTTGTTTAATTGTTGCTGGTTTCTTTTTTTTTAATGTTTTAACCATTTATCAGCAGATATACTTATCATTGTGTATGCATTCTTGATTTTTAACGCATTTACTTATTTTCTGCTATGTTTGCTATTTAATTAGAATTATTTGCTGTTGGTGCTTGATTTAATGATGATATGAATCACGTATCTTTCATAAAAAACGGTATACTTGATTGTTATTTCTCTGTCATAAAAAGCGTGTGAAATTATTATAATACAAATTTAGATTTAAATATACGTGTTCTAATTTTACTTATTAGATATTATACACATTTTGGAAAGTCTATATCTTTTTTGAGTTCGACATTAATATATTCACAGATACACTCAATGTCGTTATTACACAGAATTTAATAACTTCAATATACGTACTATAATGTGGCACGGCTAAAAAAAACACGAATAAATTGCATTTTAAAAAGAAAGCATATAACAAAATAGGATTATTTTATAATAAATATATGCAGATTAAAAAGTTGCGAAACATACAATTTTTTTGGTGTAGTTCAAATACTGCCAATGGGTACAAGCTCTAAATTTCAACCGGAAGTGCCTCTGGACTTAGCCTAAAATTCCATGTTTTGATATAAAATCGTTGTTCCTCCCCTCACATTTTCTATGTCGCATGTTTAGATTATTTGAGGGTGGGAGTCAAGACCGCGCGCTTTATAGAAACACATATAACAAACAAATGATTTTTATTAAACATTGATTTGAAACTGAGTCTAGGCTATAATAAAAGTTAGATTTTCGGTTTGGATATAGAGTCTATTCGGTGTATATTCATAGATAGACAGAATCATTCGGGCGGATGGGGACATTCGCGTTTTCCTTTATTCATATCATGGATCATACATTCATTGAGAGGAAAAAAAACGTAAAGCGCCTGGTCACACGGAAAGCTTCTTTGAGCTATTTTTATCTTAATGTGTTAGTTTTATGTTAATACACGCTTAACAATCTCTTTGCGGCTAGGCCCTTGTGGTAGGATATCTAAAAAAAACTTCCCATTTCTCTTATATAACCGGACCATATGAATTTAATATGATTTTCAGGGGCGTTTCTTGTCTGTATAGCCTTAAAATCTATACGAGAAGATTGATTCTAAAAAAGGTTATGTTTACAATCGGCGTTTTTAGTAAGGCAGGGTAAAAATGACTTTTTTTCAAATTGTAACTATGGGTGTTTATAACCAATATAACTTTTGAAGATTATTTTCATTTTTAGATGGTCTGCAACGCTTTGTCGAAATAGAATATTGAGTATGATTTTTACAATATTGCACGCATCCCTTTAAGTGTCAAACAAGACATTTATGTCACTCTGAAGTATTGACAGGGAACCGAGGGGGGCACCTTCTGTTTAGTTTACAAAGACTTTAACAATTCAAGAATCGGCAACATTTTCTAAGTTTCTCAAACTGCTCTCAAATATACACCAATTTAAACACATATCTCTGGATTTTAGTTTTTTGCAACAGATGATAAATTCTTAGTTGTTTCATATCGATATATTTTGAAAAGAATAGAATAATTGAGAAAAACGTTATTACAGTTTAAATAATCCCGTGCCACATTATAGCATAACTTATACCACTGTAATAATCCACATTATATGAGTAATTGTTCAATTAAAATGATGACAAGAACACTGTGCGTTGCATTACATTTAATATTTTACTTATCAATAATTACTTATTTGATTCACATTGTTTAACATGATCAGGATGCATCACTTAAAAAAATAATTAGATATGGCTAAGATGTTTTATGGTGTATTAAACCCGGACACTTTTCCATTTGCATTTTAACAAATATTTGGGAGCAAACAGAATTTTCAGGATGAAACGATATAAACATGAATTCATGTTTAAACCATTGATGCTATATGGGTTATGTTCTTATCCAATATGATTTATCAGCTGAACATGTAATTATCTACCCTGATTATTTAGATAATTAGCAACATTATATTATCGCATATAATTTCAAATGACACTGCGAAATTACTTTTTTTCGGTAGCAGGTTTTCATGTAATAATGGGAATACAATAGTTTGATTTAACATTGTTACTGTTCGTTTGAGATCGAATAGCACAGTAAATAAACGATTGAGAAAAATTGAAATACCCCTTCATATTGATAATCACTTGCTGTAACTTCACTTCAAACGTCCAGAATATAATTATTATCCCCCGTGAAAACGAGGGGATTTAGGGTTGAGCCTGTCTGTCCGTCCGTCTGTCCCGTTTGATGTGGGGTACTTTGTGCACGCAAGTTTGGTATGAAGAAGTTGAGCTAGGGGTTTCAAATTTTATACACGTATAAATAAAGGTCTGAAGTCGTGCTTCGTCAAGGATTTATCTCGATCGGTTGAATATTGTCGATTCTGGAACACTAAAAAAATTGTCGATTTTAACATTTTCACCCGATGTTAAGTACTTTGTGCGCGCGAGTTTGGTATGAAGGAATTGAGCGAGAGATTTTAGATTTAATACACATATAAACCAAGGTCTGAAGTCGTGCCTTGTCATAGTGTCATCTCGATCGGTTGAAAATTGTCGATTTTGGAGCACTTTAAAAAGTAGCGAAAAGTTTATATTCAGATGAGGAAATGTGGGTGATGATATAAGATATTATCATTTAAGTACGTTGTATGTGCTTATATAAGAAAACATGCTTGTATAAGGAAATTATTTTTTAGATAAGTGAAATGATATTTTTTCTCCACTTGTCTCGTCAGCTGCCCTCCAAAACATTTTGCGTGTGATTTTATAAGCAATCATGCTTATATAAGCATATTTATAAGTAATCATGCTTTTATCTTTGGCCCTAATTTCATGAATTAAGAAAAAAACATGTTTGTTCTATTCTGTTAAAATGCCAGCAAGGAAGCATTCCCAGCAAAATATATATTTCACCGAATAAATCTGTGGGTATTACTATCGAAGCGGCTTGGATTGCGAAACAATTGGAACATGCATTATTAAACTCTTTTTCGTGCTCAAAAGGGGTCAGTTTGAAACATAGAAGCGGGTATTCAGCACAAACTATTTATTATTCAACGAATCTACAGTTCATATGACTACATTATTTTGTTAGCAAATAGATCTTACGTCGTTATGTCGTTAAATTTTAATAAGTGGCTTTATTGTGCTTTAACGAACTTAACCTTTAGGGTAACACATCCTATTGCTCGATGACAAAGAGACAGGGAATAGTAGAAGCGACGAGGTAACAAATCAAATACATGTCAATAAGGAGATGAATTGTTCTTGATCTATGCTAGAACATCTGCTGCTTTCTCGTTGAATTGCGCTATCCCGTTTTCGGTAGAGTTGGCGGCAAAAATTTGGCATATCGTTGGATATGATACAAATGACATTATTTTTTTATAAGATAATCTAAAGACATAAATATATATATCATAAGTAGTAATTGACTAAATAGCGCTGCTATTAATGTAGTTTAAATCATATTTATAGTTTAAAAACTGAACAATGATTTGAAAAAAAAACCTTATAATATTGAAAGAACGAGGTTTACTTTATTGTTTTGAGATGAGTATGATTCATGTATATTATAACTATTGATGTTCATATCACAACAAAGGATACTTTTTCACCACAACAGCTTTATAAAAATATAAAGCAAAGCAAATATAAACCGAATCATGAAAATGAAAATCTTATTAAGGATTGTTGCTCTATTTATTTTGTTTATTTATGTTGTTTTTATTCCCATCATGGGTCATCAGATGAATGCGCAATGTCCGATCATTTTTGGGGAACGCAACAACGCAGTGACTTTTGGCGATTACTGTCTTCGAATGGCGTTTAGTCTTTTTCGAATTGTTCCGGACCGCTATCGCCACGATATATGCTATAGCAAATGCCTGCAAAGCGAGGCATGTGTATATTATAGCTATGATGCTGTCACCATGCTTTGCATTGTCTGTTTGCGCCGTTTATGGCTATTCCCGAATCCACGTGTTGGAACTGAGCTTGAACTATATCATATTGAACCTCCCACCGTTTCGGCGCGCATTGGTGTTCAATTCGATGTAAACGCCTGTGATTTTTTGGATTACGCTTGTACATCAGGAAGTTTTGGACATCCCGCTGGCGGTTTTACTAGGCTAGATATAGCGAATGGCGAAAGGATTACATCTATTCAGTTTTGTAAAGACGAGGGATGGCGTGGCTATCTAGGTGGTTTTAAAGTCACCTTAAACACCGGTGCATCTCACATTCGCGGATGCATGTTTCCTATTTGGCAGTCTCTCTTTGAATTTGCTGTGGATGAATCTATAACGGGATTGGAAATCTACTATGGGGATCAGTTTGTACACGGTATGCGCCTCCATACAAATAAAGGCAATATGATTCAGGAAATGGGTGATTTTGCAGACAATGGAGATGAGAACTGTGTGATTGAGCGTAACGATCTGATTTCCATACATACACGCTCCGGCTCAGTGGTTGACTCTATTCGTTTTCAATTCCAGGATTGTGATTCATTTTAAATTACAAATGAACCTTATCCACGTTAGATCAACTATTATTCAGTGTAAATTCTCCAGAATAGATTCTATGGCTTATTTTTATAAGCCGATTTAAGTCATGGAAGAGTTTATATGAATCATATAATGTGTTTCTAGATATCTTTTGATAATTTTTTCCATGTTTGTCTTTATATTCAGGTTAAAACAACATTTTATTGTAAGTAAATACTAAAACTAGTATTTTCAGTAAATGTTCTATATACATATTAGAATTGAAAAAAAAATGATTTCACACTTTTTATTATGACTCCTTAATTACTTAATGTGTTCTTGGTATAAGTTTGATAATATGTTGAGAGTGTAAATGTATTATATTTCTACATATTTACCTTACTGTTTACCTTGAAACACAACTGACTTGCTAAGTTAATAGGCGCTGCATGCTGCTCTTGATTGTTCATGATCAAATCTGTATACAAATAAAATGAGCCATAAGATCAATCTACTGTAAAAGTTACAACGATTGCAAGGATTAATTGATTTAGATAGAAACAGATTAATTGATTTAGAACATGAAACATTGATGGAAATAAATATTATTTTGCGTCACTAGAGTGATGTGTAAATATGTTTAAGATATATTGAGATAAGCGCGGTTTCTTTAGTTTAATTGCAACCTATAACAATGTATAAATTATTCTATGGATATAAACACAAACAATCATGCAACAGTCTATGAGAAGTGAAAGGTCAAAATCATGCAGTAAGTGTGCACAGCAAACATATACATTATTCAAATTGATATAACAGCGTAGGGAGCAATCCTTCCTATGCCCAACTTTGCAATATTGTTCCTTTGTCCTCGATGAAAAGAACGACTAAGGCCGAGGTTACACAGAACTTTTTAAAAAGTTAGCAGTTATTCACGCAATCATTTTTAGTGGTTACACTGGCGCAAAAATAAGCAAAAAGGCTGAAGAATCTAGGTTTTCTCCCGTTTCCCTCAAGTATTTCAAAAGGAGTTTAGTGAAATACATCGTGTCAAACAAACTCAAATGAAGTTCATTATTGTAAAATTCACGTTTTAAAAAGTCACTTTTTCCCCGCTAGAAGTTTTCCACGCTGGCTTTTTTCTCTGTGTTATAGCAAGATTGTCGTGAAAAACCGCAGTGTCACCACTATTGATTTTAAAAAGCTCACGTAAAAAACAGCTACTGCTTTGTTTGACACGAGTTTTTATAAATAAAATAGAGGACTTATAGAAGATTAAAAAGAGGACTAATCCCCGACGTGAAAAACAGCGAGCTCTGTATAACCGCGGCCTAAGAATATTTCAAATGGGCTCACTTTAGGACTTCTTTTGAAGTTGTTTCGACGTCGCGCCGAGTGGGACAGTTATTTCCAACCTGTATAAATGAGACATAGAATCAAAGAGGTTCAATGATATTTGATTATTCACAATCCCAAACATAAGGCGGCCTTTATATAACAACTGAATAATTAAGTAGTTCAATTGTGTGTTCTAATATGATATAACTTTGTTGCTAGAAAAGTTGCGTATTCTCTATGTGAAATATGCGTAAGATCTAGGGGATATTCTGACTGCACAAAAGTAAAAGAGGGTTTGCACGTAATAGACAGAGAGTGATGCATTTCATTTGAATGGATACTCTTCCGTTGGAATCATAAAAGTCAAAATTAAATATTAACAAACACACAAACAAAGCTATAATCTAGGAACATATTATTCCGTCGAAGCATTCCTACATTCTGATTTTGACGTGAACATTTCGGTTGGCTCTAGTAATTGCTGTACTCTGTTAAAAACTTGATTTTTCATAAATACCTGAATTTCAGCTAACTGATGGCTTAACTCGTACATTGATTTTAGATTTT
>LQRL01109362.1:1709-15500 GCA_001703475.1 Hydroides elegans | reverse complement strand
GCGAACCAATATATAGACACATCAGTACAAAAAGGCGGTGTCGAAGGACTAGCTGGATGCTGGGAGCACAACAGTATGATAACACAGCTGCTAAAGGAAGTAAGACAACACAAGGGGGACCTCACGTTGATATGGTTTGACTTGGCAAATGCATATGGGTCAGTCCCACATGCTTTAGTGAACGAAGCCCTCAAGCGGTACCATATACCCGCGAAAGTACAGAACATGATAGCAAGATACCTCGACATGGTGAAATTCCATTTCACAGTGAATGATGTCACAACACAATGGCAAAACCTAGAAATAGGAATCATTACAGGATGTACTATATCGGTCATTGTTTTCTTGACAGCAATGCGGTTAATCATAAAGACCGCGGCCCGAGAAGCGAAAGGGCCAAAACTCCAAAACGGCGAGCGACAGCAACCGCTGAAGGCATTCATGGATGATCTGACAACATGCGCCCAGAAACCACAAGCAGCACGATGGGTGCTAGTCAGGCTGGAAGAGCTTGTGAAGTGGGCAAGGATGGCATTCAAGGCGAGGAAGTGCAGGAGTTTGTTAATCAAGAAAGGGACAATCGAAAAGCGAAATTTCTTCTAGATACAAGGAGAAAAGATACCAACGGTCAGCGAAGAACCTGTCAAGTGCCTGGGAAAATGGTACGATGGTAGTCTACGTGACAACGAGAATGCTCGGAAACCAGTCCAACAACTTCAAGAACAACTAAACCCAGTTTGGGATTATGCCAAGACTCACCTGGCCACTGCTAATGTATGATATACCGATGAGAAAAAATGAAGCGCTAGAGCGGATAGCGAGCAGATACCTCCGAAAGTGGCTGGGCGTGCCGCCCAGCTTCTCTGCAGTGGGCTTGTACAGCAAAACGAGCAGTCTAAAATTACCACTGTCCTCCATAATAGAGGAATACAAAGTCGGGAAAATCAGAGGTCAGATGCATTTGCGAGAGTCTAAAGACGAAACTGTTGCGAAAGCGGACGCAAGAATCAGCGGTAGCAGAAAATGGTCAGTTCAAAAGATCATTGAGGACACCGAAAGCCGGGTCAGAATAGACAGGTCTTAATATTCGGATCCCATGACGTCACTTAAACTCAAAACGAGGCACACGAGACATAAACCAAAACAATGAATAACAGAAACATATAAAACTATGTCATATTGGCAAAATAATAAATATTTAAGGCGATGTTCCATATTTTACTTTGAAATTATTGAAAAATACCTTAAACACATATCACATTCATCTTACGAAAGCCATTTAAAGACAAATGATACAGGTGTTTAAGCGGAAAATAGAGAGGATATATTTTGAAAAAAAAAAAGATTCTTGAAAAAAGTAATGACGTACCTCTAAAATGTGTAAATGATTGTGTTATAAACAGAATAAGATATTATTTTCATTAATATTCTATTCCATTTGAAAATCTTTAATATTGTTATCCATTTTAAACCGTTTATATGAGATATGAGACTATCCAAAGAATGTTTACTGTTTCGAGATATGAGACTATCCAAAGAATGTTCCAATATCTCAAATAGTGCAACACTGAACATAGCAAAACTGTTATATGAAAAATGGAAACTTGTGTGCATGTAAACTTATATGTAATCCATCAATCCAGAGATAAACATTTCACTTTTTCTGGAGGTCACTTCCTTCATTTAAGGTATTTTTAAGGAGACATTTGCAGAATGGCCTGTATGTGCTACATGTCTATGCGCAAATGTCAAATACATGTACATCATAGCGTCAGTATATATAATTTTCCAATTAAAACTTTGAGTAGGCTACACTTTAGAAAAAAGATATAGTTAAGTGTTCATTACGATCAATATCATGATTTAAATCTTATGATTATTTTCAATTCATTTTTTCTACAGTTGAATTAGCTGCTCTAAAGGCGCGTTCACGCAAAACAAACTCCTAAAATTTGCGTGAACAGAGGGAATAAATTGCTATGTTTTTTTTACAAATGTTGCTTTCAAGAATATCGGTTTTCGAGCTTTTTAGTTTGCGTGAACGCGGCCTAAGTCCTATGTTTCCCTCAACACACCGCATGTATCTCCACCATCACTTTCATAAGTATTTCAAGCCCTTCCTGTCCTTTGTTAATATAAAAGTTTAAAATTGGTTTACCATTCATTTCAATATAATCAAATATTTATAATAAACTATCTTTATAAAATTTGTAAATCACAATAGGGAACTCGAGGTACGTCCATATTCATATGTTTGTACTTGTATGTACATATTTATTGAAATATACATTAGCATTAAAAATACAAAAGTACCTCCCCTGGTTTTTTTTATCATCAGAAATGTGCATTTCAACTAAAAATGAAAACAGAACAAGATAAAATGTAAGGAAACATAGCAAATGTTGCCATGGAATTTGTCCTTCGAATAGATACTCCAGAAAGGATGGATTCAACGACGAAGGAGTCATAGTTCAGAATATCTAAGTGGTGTATGCGTATTAAGAGAGAGAGATATATAATTTAGATGTATCGATATGATAATTTTTGTTGAACGTTTAATATCTTTTACTGTTATTCTTGAAAACAACATATACACATGTATGCTTAAAGCAGTGTAAGCAGTGGTTGTTTACATCCGTGTCTCGTGTGCCTCGTTTTCGTTGGAAGTAAACAAAACATGAATGAATTTTGAGAGGTGTCTATGAAGGATCTAGTCGGAACGGTCAGGCAGGGACGAAAGGGACTTGAGGTCACGGACAGGGCAAGATGGTCAGAAACAAGTGGAAAGAAAGAACTGATTTAGTGCTGCAGGAGGTTAGAGCGCATGAAGAAGAGGGAAGGAAAGTCAAGGCGGTTGCAATGGCAACTCAGGGCGCATGGACCCGATGGGAAGCTGTTACGCCCCGGAACCTAAAATGGGGCGAGATTCTGAAAATGGAGCCGCTGAGGCTCTCATTCCTGCTGAGAAGCATCTACGACGTGCTACAAACACCAGTGAACCTCAAGCGCTGGAAACTAGCGGAGGACGACAGATGTATACTGTGCAATAAAAGGGCATCGTTAGAACATATCCTCTCAAGTTGCAATGTGTCATTAACACAGGGGCGGTATAGATGGAGGCATGACACAGTGTTGGGCGAAATCGCAAAGATACTGGAAGGCGCAGTTGCGAGGCAGAAGAAAACGAAACCGAAAGGGCTTTAGCTGATACGGTTCATAAAAGAAGGGCAGAAACCAAACAAATCAGTAAAGGACCAGACAGGGGTCCTAGCCACAGCGAACGACTGGCAGATACAGGTGGACCTGAAAAAGAGGCTAATATTCCCACAAGAAATCTATGCCACTAGCCTGAGACCGGATATCGTGATATGGTCCTGTGAAACAAAACAAATTGTGATTGCATAGCTGACAGTACCGTGGGAAGATCGAGCGGAGGTAGCCAACGAAAGGAAGCGAACAAAGTACGATGAGTTCAGAGGAGAATGTGAGGAACGAGGCGATAAAGTGTATTCCCTACCAATAGAGATTGGCTGTAGAGGATTTGTGTGTAAATCAGTGTGGACGATGTGCAAAGTAGTAGGATTGCAAAGAACTGAAAAGAACACGATGAAAGCAATGTGTGAAAAAGGCAGCAGAAAGAACGTCATGTTGGCTGTGGCTCCGACGGAATGACAAAACCTGGAATGTATCACCGTAAAAGACAGTACACTACAAACAGAAGAGCGAACGATACCACCCCGAAAAGGATACACCATGAGTTACCCATGTAGCGAGAAAGAGTGAAGGTCACCACCGCGATGAAGCTGCTCCCCCTAACGGACGCGACGGCCTAGCTAGCCGTTGTGGCCCCGCCGTGCAACTGGTCAGAAGATAAAGGGGCGAAACCGAACCGAGGCACGGAACTTCTCTGATTATCCAAAGGGGGAGCTTCAGCAGTACATTCATACACTGTGAGTTGAATATATTATGGACATTTTTGATAAACCATGGCCATAATTTATGTTTTGGTGTAAATACATATTACTGGTTGTGTTATTTCTATGAAGAATAAAAGGTGGTTCAAAAACTGGTCGCGTTTTAGGGTGGTGCATTTAATGGTCAGGAGGTCTACTATATGCGAAAAGAAAATTGAGGGGAATCTAAAGTCTAATTTTCCAGCTTGACCTCACAGAATTATCTTCCTGTAAATGAAAACCAAACGTTGCCCACTGTCACTTGAGGGGAAAATGGTATAACGTAACTAAATATAGAAACACATATTTGATCTATCTGATCAATTCCTATTGGATATTCACGCACTAATTTTGTTTATTATAATCAAAACGTCCCAATTTGTCTGGCATGGATCAAGAGTGACATGACTCATTCCAAAGTTAGTTGCATACAAAACGAAATCGATTAGGTTTGAACGTTGATGCGTGCAGCCCTTTATTTGCTTTCGAACGTTTTTATGTTTATTTTTGCATTATGTTACTTTTTTTTATTTATCAAGGCTTCAGTTTACGTATGGAGACCAACGAGCCGCGGTTCATGGGCCATGGTCAGGATCCAGATCTGAAACATTGCTGGACGAAGACGAATTCGTCACGGATATCAAGTTTAATCACGGTATGATTTACATTAAACATACCCCGTATTCTTTTGGAAGTCTCTGTATCCGGGGAAAGATACGGTTACAGTCACCAACCCAAAAGAACCGTGTCTCCGAACTTGGTAACATGTCACCAAGTTCGGGACACTGGTCTTTTGGGATGGTTACTGTAACCGTATCTGTCCCCGGAGACAGTGCTTCCAAAAGAATACGGGGAATGGGAGCTCGTCAAATATGTCTGCAAAATATCGTTGTTTGTAGGGATATGAATTCGGATATGGTTACTGTTGAACCATTACATAAACTTTCGGTCGTTTCAAATAGTTTTTTTAATTGACAAATTATAAGGAATATCAAATGATATTATGCATGATATATGTATGGCATTTGCCGCATCATTGTAGTCTTTTGTGCGTAAAATCGGGGTAAAATCCGTGGGTTATGCATCAGAAATTACGTACTATTCTAATCTTACGTGATTATATCTGACCCTCTAGGTGGTGAAGATCTTTGAAATTCATGTTAGAAACGTACATTATTTATTTTTCGCATATTTTTGCATGCTTACTATTTTCAAGTCATAAACCCGAACGAAAATGTTAATGATGAAAACGCGTATCCTAGGTCCATTAAATCAAAAGTATTTTAAATGCGTTGTTAAAAACGTATATTTTATATTTTTTCCACATACATGTATGTGTTTTTTTTTTTCAGGCCATGGTCTCGAACGAATCACTTTTATGACGAATAAGCGTGTCTTGGGCCCGTATGGTAACGGTCTTTCGAGGGAACAGCGCATTTCGGCCAATGGAAAGAGATTGGCATATATTGCTGGAAAAGTGTCGCATTCTACATTACATCAGATCACATTTATGTTTTATCAATGAAGCCTAGCATACACGAATATTTCTGGAAATGTTTTGGATTCTATCGTTTTACAGTTAACATTCGTATTTTAGCACTGAAGCCTTACAAATATTATTAGAAATTTTAATATTTGAATAGACTGTATAGACCAGACTTCTAGAAAATGCAAGTTTTGTTATGGCTAAGCAATTGTTCAATACTTGCAATGTAACCCATACATATAAAGGAAATGAATAAAGAAGAATTCATACTGGCGATTTTTATTATTCATATACAAAATTTCCTTTTTTTAATGTCCTATAAATGCACTGTGTTTTGTCCTTTCATACATATGGCATACGAACATCGAGAAATATAACATTTACTGCCCCATCACACTGAAAATAGTCTGATAGCCTGAATGTCTTCTAATTTTGATACGGACATACAAAGCACGTTAATTATGATTTCTCTGATATTTGAAAGCAATCTCAACATATATACATGTAGTTTTAGAAATCAAAGGAACACCCAATGACGAACTGGTTTATGTGTCACACAGTCCATCTTATGTGTCAAACATCTTATGCACATCGACATAAAAAGCTAAATTTTGAGTCATATTTTTTTTTTACAACTTATCACTGCATGAGAACATTATAATTTATGAGCGGTACCACATGAGCGCATTAATGAGCAAACCTTTATGATCGGTATCAGGACAACTCACCCAAATAAAAATTGGTCAACTCACCCAAATTCTTGGATAACTAACCCAAGTTTTTAGTCAACTCACCCAAGTTTTTTGGACGACTCACCCAATTTTTTGGACAACTCACCCAAATATTTATTCACATTATAAGACAAAATATCACGTTTCTCTAATTTAATTGGCACTGGTAACTATAAAAATACGAATATTAATATAGATATTTCTTCAACATTCGAGATTACAGCGATATTATATTGCCTAAAATTATAGAAACGTATGCGCACCTGGATTGATAGCGCAAAGTGCTTAATAGAAATCTCAAATCTATTGCTTTTGGTAACTAAATGACTTTAAGGCATTGCTTTGATAATTTAATTTGTATATCTAAACGAGAAATAAGTTTTCGAGGTATTATCTTAATTGTTAAAACTCGGGTGAGTTGTCCAAACACTTGGGTGAGTTGACCAAAAACTTGGATGAGTTGACTTATATATTTGGGTGAGTTGGTCACAACTTGGATGAGTTGGTTTTTGGGTGAGTTGGTGTTTGGGTGAGTTGTCCGACATCCTTTATGATCGTCCACTAAAGGCAAGAAGCACACTTATAAGACCCTTTAACTAGGGCTAAAAGCTCTGGCGGAAAGCCAATATCATGGGCTAGTTCATGCGCAAAAAAATGAAGCAGATTATTTTCTTTTGTTTGTTGTTCGGGGTTGTGGGAAAATAACATTTCTAAAAAGGTAAACAAAAGAAACATACACTATTTCGCAACGAAACTGCTTCATTTTACATACACGTATTGAAAATTTGAAAACTGAAGACATTTTGCATCACTGAACAGCGACTTTGGGAATATTCTTCTTTTCTCGGCTTACTGTCCGTTAATGAGCCAACATGGTGTAACCATGTTATTGAATAATCGCTGCTTGGAACAAATTTCAAATCGTTACACACATAACACTTACAAGCAGTTACTATGCACTGCAATATATTGCGCTATGAGAACTACGATGTACTTGTGTATGCTGGATTTATTGATCCATTAGCGACTTAAGCTGTAGAGGTCAATGAGCGGAGAGTAGCTTCAAATTGTACATGCGTAATTGACACTGTGGCAATAGTGCTACTGTGGCAAATAATTTCTCCTGACGTATGCGACAAAGTTTGGAGGAAATGGTACCCAATTCGGCTTACTCGTTTACCAATCTTTCTGATTTATTGATAATATCACATATCTATCAATTCAAACTAGTCATTTCGCACCAAAATCAAATTATGTCTTTGGTATCACTTCCGCAAAACTTTGTGGCATAAGTCATGAGAACTTAATACCACAGTAGCACTAGATACACCTTAATGGAGTATGGATTGTGGTCGTCGACCATCGTGGGCCCGTATTAGCAAAGTGATGTTTTTTATTCTTTTTCGTCAACATAACAGCGAATCTGGTTGAAATACATGTTTTGACATGTACCCGGATGGTTTTATGAATGAAAAAAATACAAATGTGCCAAGCACAGCCGTCACATGACTTAAATATGAAATGCCATTGGTGGTTTAAAAATACAATAAACGGAAAAACCCAAAACATTGCCATAAAAGGAAATACAATTATGCTTATGAATGAATATGGGTCATTTCCACAAGAAAGAGCCAACTGGCAAAACGTTATTACAAAGGAAAGCCCAGTGGGCTGGGCTTTCCAAAAAAGTGTTGGGTCATCACAGTGTGGTTAAGAAGCACCTGTGAACCGTCGTTTTGTAATATTATTAAATGAATATTATAAAATGATTAAAATAAATCATAAATCAACTGTCTTAAAATATCGTGAAACCTGATTTAATCATATCATAGTGCTTTATAACTCATCGTTTTACATAATTATGTAAAACAGCCTAATGCATGGAATTACTTGATCAATAAATTACATTCTAGAGCCTGATTTATTGTTTACTTGTTAGAAAATACGCGAATCGGGCGAAAGAAAGAGTATTTGGTGTGACTTAAATATAAATACATATAAACATTTCAATTCAAAACCTATTTGAATTACTTCTTTTGATACAAAATAAAAATGCTTGCCGGTAAACTAAGGATTTTGGCATAAAGACTATGACACTGTTTAGAATTACATGTACAAATTACTCAACCCATTTTTTGTTTTTTTATAACAAACAAATTAGCATATTCAATCATTGTGCATGCATTGATCACAGGAATAATACTCTATCCTGAAGCGTAATAAATCAAATATGAGATACATTAGACCAATGGAACCAAATTAACCTGTTATAAATAAGGATATTTATCTAATATAATGGGTGCTTCAATACAGAAATAATGACACAAAGCGCAAATTCAATACTGTATGGATAACATGCTAACGTGTCTAGCAACTCATAAATAGTTAAAACCATTAAAACGAGTTATCAATGCTTTTGAATAAAGCTATAAAACACTAATACTATTTTTTACAGTTAATTTATCGGCTAATAGTGAGACAATGCTTAAATAAAAATATAATATTTTGTTCGACTTTATAAATATAAAACTGAAAATTCTATATAGCAAAATTAAAACACTTCAATGGGAACCCCACACTCCATGCAAACTAAAACATATTTGTATATCAAAGCTTGAACACAAGAAGCACACTTGTAATTTGTGCAAAAATAGTCTAGAGACTACGTTTAAAAGAATCAAACAAGACTAGCTGAGTTTATATAAAAATAAAGGCTAAATGATGCGTAAAATGAATAAAGTTGCATATAAGATACGCAAATGTGGACATTGACAAACGGGAATGAATGGATTACATCGTTTGTCCAAACGGGTCCTGTTATAATTTAAGTAATCAATGTACAAACAACTGAACCTAAGCTGATTATAATTATTACTGATGGCAAAATTTTTGAACTAATATCAATTGAATATCAACAGTTGAATCAATAAAGGTGACCATCGACGTTGGAACTTGGAACGGTCATCAAACAATGTTTTGTCAACATTGACCTTGCTGAAGATATCATAGATTAAATCTCAAGCATTGGCTTCGTTATGGAAATCCTAAAGTTAAGGTAAACATTTACCTTGCAAAGGTCATCAAACAATACCAAGGTCAACATTTACATTGTTAATTATATCCCAGCTTATATGTGTACATTGGGTTCGTCATGGCAATCCTAAAGTTGAAGTTAACATTTGCAACGCAATGTCAAGGTCATCCTTAGTTAAAGTTCAAGCCTTGACCTTGATAAGGATCAACCTTTGATATCTCAAGGTCAACCGAGTTCTTGCTCGGCCAGTTCAATGTCATCCTCGTTGACTAGTATCTTAATCTTGAGTCCTTGCACGCCCATTTTGCCTAGCACCTCCTCATTTACAATGCACTCATCTAAGTCCTGACTTAACACACCACTCGCTAGATCGCGCTTTATACTGTCCAGTTGCTGCGCTTTGGTGCAGATGCTTGCAATGACTAGTCGGCCTGTGTCCGCTTCAGTTGTTTCTAATACCAAAACGCCGCGGTTTTGTTCCAGGTATTTGAGTAAAGCGATACGGGTTGGACTAGCAGAGTCCTGTAGGACACTGTATAAGATCTCAGCTTTGGCTTGAAGCATGTCGAGGAGACACTGGAGGTTTTGCATACTAGCGGCGCGATCTTTTGATGTCATTTTTGTCTCCATAGAGTCTTTGCCATCTCCACTGCCGCCCGTGTCTATTTTTTGGAACATGCTTTGTTTCGAATGCGGACTAGCGGATGTGACTTGTGTTTTGGTGTTTTGCATGTAGCCTCGTTGTGAATTTGGCGCCAATTTCGAATTAGCGTCACCACTACCGCCATTGCGATGCAAATGCACGCCGTTACCGTTCGTGTCCTGACCACCGTATCTATAAATATCACTACGATCGTGCTTATTTGGCGTTGTCTTCGTGGGTTTCAAAGGTGGTGCCCCCAGCTGCGGTGGAGGGTTTTTAGCAATCAGCTTGGACGAAGTTGATTTATGTTTATTTTTCTTTGACCCGTTAGAATTCGATGACGAACTACCAAAAATGGCGGCAAAACAAGCACATAAACAACAGCTGGATTTCTTTTCTTGCATATCCACTTCCGTCGTTTCGACCAGCTGGTACTGCTGCTGCGGAACACCAGCTGTATTCAGCTGTTGTTTTTGCTGTTCTAGCTGCAGCTGTTTTTGTCGTGCAGCTGTTTGTTCCTCGGCTTCCGCGAGTGCCAACGTGTTCAGCTCGAGTCGAATATCGTCTGCGTGCCACCAAACGGGTTCCGGGGGCGGAGAGGGTGGCTTAGTGGATTTGACGTCATGGGCATTCCCTTTTGACGTATCAGTGACATCATCGTTTGTGTTTGATGTACCACAAACGTCGGTGTTCGCTTTGGAAGCTTGACTGATATTGGGAATCGATTTCGACGAACTAATGAGGTTGACAATCGATTTTGAAATATCGCTGACGTCGGGATTCGATTTGGACATAAGAATGACGTCATTTGTATTCAATGAAGACTTTGGCCCCTCGGCATTGTCATTATCATTATTGGTTAACGATTTAGTACTAGTGGCGGAATTTGCAGGTTTAAAAGCTGGGTCTGTGTCTTTTGGTGATGGCTTGATATAGCTGGAGACGGACTGTTGTGGTACTTTTATGGCACGCACTTCGATTTCTATGTTGACTTGACCTGAAGAAATAAACCAATAATTAATCACTAAATCATTAAAATTAAATCAAATTCATATTTAGTTTTTGTTGCATGTCTTAGTTGTGCTATCAAATGCAGAAATGTTAGATTTTAGCGGCGACTTGTAGCATTTTCGACTTTTTTTCCTCTATGAATTATGAAACTTTTGCGTAGAGCGACTTGTGATTAAAGTATGTCGCTGAAATTAAATTTGAAAATTATTAAATGAGTGAGACAATAGTACCAACCTTATGTGAAATAAAATATTCATATAGAAACAAGATACTCTAACAGTGACTGGTGTTTTTACAAAATGTTTTGAATAATAAATGAACATTTTATAGGAAAATGTGATAAAAAGTGTTTAATAGTTAAATGTTAGCTATTATTACTTAAATTGCTAGGTAGCATTTACACAATGATCGAACTGTTATTTATTCACATTAATTTCCGATAAATCAAAGAAAACCACGACAATGGAATCATTCAACCGTTTTGCGCTGATTTGACATTTCTTAATTGAAAATCATTTACATTAACATTTTGCATACATATCAATATGTATTTAGATTTATCTTAATGTCTTGATGGTATCTTAGTTTAATGTGCAATAAATTATTGAATCACTTACCCCTCCGTCGCTTCTTGCTAAGGTAACCTGAAACAGAAAACAAACAAGTTTGTCAATAAACAAAAATCTATCAATTTGCATAAATCAAGCTATGACGGATCTTCAATAAATAAACGTCAAAACTCATGGGCCTCTATAAATAGGATCATGATTTATATTTACATACCTTTTCCTACTTTTACTCTCTTACAAAATAGAGGTTAATATTTATGAGGGACCTCTGGTTCGACTTGAGTAGGTATGAGTAAGAGATTTGATATGTACGGTAGCCACGTTAAGAGTTTTTGTCAAATAAAAATCTTTTTAAGTGTTACATTGAGTTCCGTAGCTTATGAGTAATGATTATGAAATACTGTTTGCTATGACAACTTATATAGTGTAATATGCAAACAAAAATTAGCTAATCATGTTGAGCTTAATGTAATTAAATATTTCATTACAGATTATGTTGGGAAATGTTCCCATGGCGAACTTTATATTCAAATGGGGTATATTAATTAAGTGAACTTCCCGTTATGGGGTTTTAAAAGTACGAAAATAGCTTGAAACTCTCATGAAATACAACAGTCTATGCAAAATTCTGGTCTATTTCTGACTAGTAATGGACATATTTCGGTAACGGACATGGTAACTGCAACATTGCCCTTTAAAATTCAATCACCATAAACTACCTGGTACATCAACCAAACAGCCTTCAAGCACATATACAAGTGAGTTGCTTTGAGTAAAATAGCATTGTACCCATTTTACATATCACATAAATGTTTGAGGTGGTCCTTTATTTCGAATCATCGGAATGACTTTGTACCTATGTTTATTAGACAGCTGTAATTCTGCAATTGCATTCACCTGGGTGATTGCACGTTTCAAAGTGGCATTGAAAAATAATGACATACAGACCCATCGCCATTTTACATTGAATTTATGATAGCAGTCCATAAAACCTCATTTATATGTGGAAGTGACCTTTTGTAGTGTATAAGCGCGGGCAAAAAAAAATATATGGAAAATAGACAGTAATGAACGTTTATGACAGGGTAGAGACTTTATAATTTGAACTTATTATGTTACAATGATCGCAATTAAGAGCGCATATTTATGACATTGAACGATGTGTGAGGGTGTTTAACATTTTTCAAAATTCCAAATCATGCATAGATAACCATAGATTAAAACAGTGTATGAGAACAGTGTTTTCTAAGGTAAAAGGTTAAAAAATGATAATGATAGGTCATTTGAAACAGACCCCCAAAAATTCTGCCAATATGACCATGTTGTAATAACTAATAACAGATTACATTAAGTCATAAGGAAGGTTAACTCGAGTCAATTCCTTTGAGAGAAATGAACCATTATTAAACTGGTCGAACAAGTCAAGGACTATTTGATAGATAAATAAAAGTTGGCCTTATGAATGTATACCAAATATATATGTTTAAGACATTCAGAAACTGACAATTTTGTTCTAGGTTCCTAGTTCCTATGTCTTACTTAAGGCGGAAACCTGTCAGATTGTGAAGCGAAGATCAACATTAACTTGTAGGCATGTAAAACCTACGTCAAAGTTATGATATCTCCATATATTATTTTTTTACTACATTTCATCAAGGATAAATCATTAATCCGTTGACTACTTACTGTCCTTTATTGCTATTAAGAATGAAAGAAACAAACCAAAAATCCAGTGTAAAAATGAGAATTTAATCATTTTACAAAGTCGTTTTTTTCATGTCACGCTCAAAAAGTGCCCTATATCAAACGGGACAGACAGACAGACGGACAAGACCAACCCTATATCCCCTCGTTTCGGGGCGTTGATATCTACATACAACGGAATCTCGTAAAGCCGAAAACGTATCAACCGAATTATTGCTTAAACCGAGCAAAATTTGGGATCCGAGGCACTATATTTATTTTATAAATTTCATCGGATAAACCGAAAATCGAGATCGTTGGTCCAAAAGTGTTCGGTTTAACGAGGTTCTACTGTATTCAAATAGTCATTTCAGTGAAAATTGCAATTCATTTACCGGAACCCGAAAATGCCTTGATACGCATGCCCTCGTCCAATAGACTCGCCAAATGCAGCTGCCCTGTTTGACGCAATGCGTTGACCAATAGATGTTGCGCGTGTCGACCACGTGCTTCCACTGCTTTCAAAAGGAGCACGTTGGCGCGTGCGCGAGAGTCGGCCAATGAAATCTCGTCGACGTCTGTGAATTGGATATATTTACAGACGGTGTTGAAATATATGTCATAGTTGTCTATTTTCGGTATAATTCATACTAAAGTTCAAACTGTGCTATCCCTATAGCG
>LQRL01109357.1:528-10799 GCA_001703475.1 Hydroides elegans | reverse complement strand
CTCTCTCTCTCTCTCTCTCTCTCTCTCTCTCTCTCTCTCTCTCTCTCTCTCTCTCTCTCTCTCTCTCTCTCTCTCTCTCTCTATCTATCTATCTATCTATTTATCTATCTATCTATCTATCCATCTATCAATCAATCTCATTGGTTTTCTTTCTCTTTGAAAGATGTTCATACACTTCCATGAAAAGTCATAACATCAACCATCCCCACTTCCCCTTGCAGAGCGGCTGGGCGAGTACGTGCAGCAGCTGGCCGAGCAGCGCACGCCGGTGACGCGCAGGGACATGCTCACCTCCATGGCCATCTCCATGCAGCGACAGGTGAACGAACCCCTCGTCTTTCAGTACCCCCAGGTATGCATGCCTCCCCCTCACCCCACTCGGTGCCTCGCTTCTTGGCCCCTCTCATCACCCTCACCCTCAAGTTCTGTGAGAGTGAATTGGGTCGAAGCGGCGAGGACTGATTAGTGTTTAACACCTCGTAGACTGTACGCCTATATGCCCGTGAAAAAGACTGTGATTACAACGCCCCCTTTCTTCTAACAATGTAATATGTAAGTTTCGCTATTTCACGGGGTTTCCCTTAACTATTATTCACTTCGCGATGAAATCACTCTATTTAACCGGTCAAATGCATGGTAAAATAGTGTAAGCAGACTTTTTCATCATATAGGCGTGCCGTTTACATTATAATAGTTCTGATCAGTACACTATTTCTCGTCTCTTTCAAGTCAATGTTGTTATTGTTAAATGTCTATATTCTAGTTCGTCTATGATAACTTTGTTGTACTTTTTCTGTTTTGAAAATTTAATTGTTTACTATTTTCAAACAATAAAGATTCATTTATTACATTTTGTGCTTAATTACATTATAAAGTAGTTGATCCCTTTAATATTTTAAATAATTTATAGAAATACCAAGTCGATTATTGAAGCAGTTTATTTAAGATCTTGTTAATGTTTCAACTATTTAATAATTTATCATAATGACTAAATGATTCAGTTTAATACACCATTATACACATTTTGACATATTTCATCGTAACCATTTTTAACCGTCATTTGGATATATTCCAATCACTAAAACCCTGTACGCATAACCTTATGTAGAAAATGGTTGCCCATATTGGTGACAAATAGTTGGTGACGGTTCGCTCACACACTGCACGGGCATACAGCATGTGCATCGCTGTACTTAGTTTATGTTGTAGCATGTTTAATACACATACGTAGCATGTTTATAGTTTTTAGATACATCGGTGTTGGATATTAAAGTGGATATTGTGGATGTATGATCAGATGGAAGAAAGTATTCCTTAATGTTCTTTGTAAATCAGTAGCACAAGTGATGTTGATTTCTGGGTTATAAAAAATCGAATGTGCGTGTCATAATCACTGAGAGCGTACCCTTAGGTGGAGGCCGGAGATCAACAACAGAATGAGAACAAAGAGGAAGCACCCCCTCGCCAGGTACTCACCCACGTCCCGCGCCCCGACCACTACGACCGCCCCGCTTACCCCTCCGCCTACCAGCATGACACCCCACAACCCCCTCCCCTGCCCCAAAGACACAGCTTCCGCTTCGCTGTAGATAAGGCTTACAGTGTGGCGTCCTCAGAGCAGCACGGAAGTGAGAACTACATCGACATGAACATGCGACCTCGTCATGATGATGCGCATCATTTGCGACTCAATACGAACAATCAACATATGGAGACATCCGTCTATGCACAGCCTGCCGTTGCCAACCAGACCCAGCTGCATAACAACCCTCTCAATATGGGCGACCGGCAGCAGTCTCATGCCACGCTCACCAGCGACATATTCCCAGCCTCACCGCATGACTTCCACATGGGGCATCAGCAGTCACAACAAACCCCCTCAGGAGAGACGGATGAGGTTGAGCTGGCCTTCTTACAGCGCCAGGGCACCACGACCGAAGAGGACATCTACGCCTCGATCGCCGACCTGTCACGTGGTCCTGTCTCAGGCAACGCACCTCATGAGTGGTACAACAGCAGCGGCAGTACGCAGGTACCCCTCCCACCCGTGACACTACGCCCTTTTCTCGTCAGCAACGCTACTTTGGGAATGCTCGAGTATATTTCGCTGTGAAACTACAAGTCATGCATTTATCACCCACGCCATTAGTCTTATAAACAAAGCGTATGATTTATCCCATGCTGGCCTAACTTGCTCAGTTATAAAATTATTTCATATTTGCTAAAAATTGATGAGTGAATATTTATTTTTCACATAGTAATGGCAAAAATGTCATAGAATATGATTCCTAAATTATTTTCCGTCGAGTTTTGACCAATCCTAATTCAAGCAACCGTTTCTAGAGTGCTCACGCGTATCCGTGCTCTTTTCTTTCAACCCACCCACTTGTTTCACCTGTAGCTTAGTTCCGTGTATCATTTCCTTTTCCAATTGTATAGTCTCAATCTTTTCAGTTTTAGCTTTTCCGCTTCAAACTATAACCTTTTCTTATATTATGCTTCATGTAATTTGCATGTCGGTGGATGGTTATGATAATTTATAATGTAATTGTACCTGTAGAAATTATAGAAATGCACGTATTACTTCCGACACGATTCTTTATGTAAACAGTTTAGAATTAATGTATAATGGATATGTATAAATAATCAATACACATTTATCATATTAAAGGCTAAATTCTATAAACTTTTGAGTAAATTATATTGATTTGTACATAATAAGCATACACTGAATTAAAGTCCTAACCGTTCAAAATACTATTCTAGCATGCATCGTTCAATATTGTTTTAATTGCTTATACATAATACACAATATGCATTTAACTTTTGGAAGATATGAATTTTGATTTTGATTATATTTGTAGAACAAAAGTAAACATGTTTCTTGTGTCATCAGGACGAGAGACAACAAGGTCGACAGCCCCCTCCACAGGACCACAGTCGCCAGGGAAGTTATCAAAACCAAGCGCGCCCGGCTGGCTACCAAGACCAAGGGCGTCAACAGGGATACTATGACCAGAATCGGCAGACGGGCTACCAAAGTCAGGAACGCCCACATGGTTACCAGAGTCAGGGTCCTCAGTCTGGCTACCAAGACCAGAGTCGGCAACCTGATTTCCAGGACAACAGTCGTCAACCAAGTTTCCAAGGCCATGGTCGCCAGTCGAGTTACCAAGACAGCAGTCGTCAGGCCAGTTACCGACAAGACCCCGTTCGACCTTCAGATCCCCTTCAAGGTCAAAGGGGAGATCACAGTCGGCAAGGGAGCTACTTGGATACCAGTCGCCAAAGCAGTTACCGCCAGGACCCCAGAAATGATTACTCTGACTCAAGGCAGTTCGGACACCTACCAGACCGGTCCTTCTCCGACCAATCGCGACAGCAACACCAAAACCAAGACATGGGTCGTCACTCTATGCACCAAGACCGTAGTGCACCTGGTGCTGGATATCCCAACGAGCGCAATGGTCCTCAGTCCGATCACAGCCGCCAAGGCAGTCACCCCTACGACCAATCAAACCAATTCCAACGCGATGCAGGTCGCCCGTCTGATCAAATGGGACACAGCAGACCAACCAGTTACCACGACCAGAGCGGACAGGGACACTATGGCCAGGACAGGACTGACACTAGTCTCCAGCAGACAGGCCAACGTACACCCAGTATGCAACGGCAACACCAAGGTGAGCATTCCTTTTGCATTGAATGCTTTTAAATAGATTAATTATAAACGTGCATCTTAAGCTGAATTCAACCCATTAATGTTCATGTTTGTTTTCTAAATTTCATCTGTATTGGTCATCGGTACGTTCTATCTGTTGACTGATTTGTTGCTTCGAAATCCCCATTTACTGTCAATCGATCCAAAGATTCTTGAAATGATTAAAGCATAAATAAATAATGAACTAATAGTTTTAAAACAGTATGCTAATCATGTTTTTAATTTGTAGGCGGCGCAGGATCGACTGCGAGGGGGCAGCACGACCCGCGCCAACCAGGTGAGTGCTCACGCGCCCTTCCACATGCTTGCTCCTAACATACCGCCTCTCTGCACTCACATACTTTGCTTTGCTTGTCGCACATTTTACCTCTAGATATAGGTGCATTTAGGTGACAGAGGGTAGTTCAGTATTAGCATGTTTAGGTGTAGGTGTTTGTTGTGTTGGTGGTAGAAAGATGCATGTCTTAGGTTGGTGAATACTGCATGTTGTGTAGTGAATTTTACCGGGATTTTGGGAACCTAGATGCATGAAGCTAAGCAAATGTTATTTTGTTATTTACTTACTGAATGCTTGTACTAACATGTAGATATGTTTTCATGGTTGAATAGTTAACCATTCATTGGTATATACCTTGTAACTAAACGTGTTTGTGAGGGAACATATACGTATTTGATGTAAAGTATATATGTCAATGTTTAGGGGTATATCCCACATTTTGTATAGGAGTGCTGTATCTTAACTGTGAATCTAACATCGTTCTTCATGCTTAAATATTAATATGAATTGTGCAAAAAATGTACCAGTATAGAATTTTAACCAAAGGTGTGCAGGCTTTATTGTAGTATACTTAATGGCTTTTGTAGAGTACAATTTTGGTAACTCAAAAGAAAGAAAGGCAATTGCCTTTCGAATTAACATATGTTCGTTCAGGTGGATATTCTCAATAAAGTATCTTTTGTATTAAACCAATTTATTGTACTTGTGCTATTGCTACGTGTTATTGGAAGCAATTGTAAGCTTATTCGTGTAAAATACAATATTTAACTACGTGAGTTTAACTAAAAAGTGACATTTCCTCAAGTTTAAAATCATATGTTTGTAAGGTTCGTAAAAACTCTTTTGTTCATAGCAAATATCAGAAATATGTTGTTGAGTGTTTAACCACAGACATGTATGGTTGTTGTGCCCTAAGATGCAGCAGCGACAAGAGACGCCGGCTTCTCCGCCGTGGAGGCCCCTCGCAGCCCCGTCACGCGCTCGGCCCCCGGTCCCCTGGCGCGGCTGCTGATGCACGACCGCGGCATGACGCCCCCGCGCACGCGCAAACAGTCCAGCCCAGAACGAGGCCGCGACGATGACACGTGGCACTCACGTGGCAGCACGGGAGGAGGAGAGTTGGAGGACAAGGAGGAGTCGCGCCTCCAGAAGCACATCGCCGCCAGCTACAAGCGCCTCAGCCTCGGCAGCCAGCTCGCCAGCCGCCTCCAGGAGACTGAACCCGACCCATCCCCGCAAACGGACACCGCCCGAGCACGCCGCTCGCTCGATTGGGAGACGGAGCGCACCGACCTCTTCAGCAGCTCCGTCGTCAGCCAGGGCCCCAACAAGCACAGCACGCCCTTAGACCACGACCACCGAGTATCGGCTCCAGCGCCTTACATTGCAACATCTCGGTATCCCCCTTACAGTGGGTCGAGCGACACCCCCGTGAACCACAACATTAACAACAACCTGCAGCCCAGCCCATCAAGTGGCTTCTCCAAGTTCATCGCTGAACCCGAGTCTTCGCAGCGACGATTCGATGACGACCGCTTTGACCCAAGTGAGCCAGGGCTGGAGCGGTCGACGTTCGGCGAGCGCATGGGCGGCGACGAGTCGTACGTGCGCGAGACGGAGGACGTGGCCGTGGTGGAGACTGGAGGAGGAGGAGGAGGAGACCACGTGTTGGAGGAGATCGATAAAGACGTGCGAAGTATCAAGGAGCGCATCAGCACGCTGCACGAACTCATGCAGAGCGAACTAGAACCCAGCGACCAGTTTGATGAGGGGGCGATGAATCAGCCGCAATCCGAAAACAGAAGTAGCTACTCGAGGCAAGATGAGCATGTACGACAACCCAGCTTCGAGCGCGAGAGTGCAGAGGGAGAGCAACCACGTGACCAAGTGGCATCATCTGGCATTCGCCCGATGGACAGAGACCGAGAAGGGTTGTTCGGAGCGGATGCGGGACAGCGACACAGCTACGCAGGTCGCCAGCTTCAAAACCAACTCAACAGCTTGCCACCAAGACACAGCATAGCCCACCTTGGGAGCAGGGAAGCTCGTGAAGAGATATCGATGCCTATTCAGCAACGCGATGTCCAAGCCCCGATGTATGCTCAGCCTCAACCAGCTCAAACGCAATCAGATCATACTTACATGAATGATTCTCTCGCACGTCGGGCACTGAATCGACAAGAAATGGAGCAGAACATGAACGCGGCACGACAGAGGAATAGTTACACGCGTCAAGACAGCAGCTCTTCATATCAACGCAGTAACTATTCTCGCCAAGAGAGCAACCGTAGCTTGCCCCGTAGCTCCCCTGCCCCCATGCAGCAGCATCAACAGCCGCAGTACAACCAAGCGCCCGGCCAGCGCGACAGCATCTCGGATCGCAGCTACACACCAAGCATGTCGCGCCGCCCTCCGCCCTCGGGCAGCCTCCCCCGTCATCACACGCCCACGGGCAGCCAGCGCACCACGCCCGTGCCCCAGCGCCGTCCCACGCAGAACGTGGATCCCTTCGCGCACACCCCTCCGCCTCAGCCTCAACCTCAACAGCCCTACAAACAAGAGGGCTTCCGCTTCGAGGGCTGGGACGCCGACCTGCCCGCGCTCAGTGAGGAGTCGCCCTTCAAGCACCTTGGCGGTGGCACAAGGGATGACTCTGCGTTGTTCGAGCGCGGTCGAAGTGACACGAGCGGCGTCGACCGGCGGCCCAAGAGCTACGCGGGCGGGCTCGGTGCGCCCTTGACGCGGTTGGAAAAGCTCGAAATGGAGACGAATATCAGCAAGTCGATGGGGACGCTGAATGTGCATGACTTGGAGGACACGACGCGTATGCTCACAGGGGAAGGAGAGGGAGACGCGCCTTCGCCACAGGGACAGCAATTGGATTGGGGCCGGTACGCGCCCGACTACATGCACAGTGCAGGTGCGTTCATTTCGTTAATTGGCCGCCTGGTGCGCCCCAAAGACGTTCAATACTTTGCGCTGTTTTGAGAGTATTGATCAGTCATACTTTAAATGAATACATTCATCTGTGTACATACCGTTTTTCTCGCTTTGATTTAATGATTATTCGTGTTTTGTGATTTCCCTTTGTGTTATGTAAAACCTGCACATTCTGTTTCTAGTAAAACATTACCACGTTTGAAATTGCGCACGTTGATTGAAGTTTAACTAATTGATTGATTGATCCTACCTTACCAATTTTTCGAGTTGACCACTTTGACATCCTTCATTGCATGTTATCTCATAATGAATGATTCCTTGATTGGTACATCCTCTTAATTTGATCGACTGATCGTGTCAATTGCTCTGATAGAACAAACATCTTACATTTGTCATCTAACTAGAATAGACCCCACATTATGTATGCCCTATGTTGCCCCTTTGAGCAGGTGCCCCCGCCGTGCCCCCGAAGTCCCCCGGCATGGCCCCGCGCCACCACATGACGACTCACGCGCCCAACAATCACGAGATCGGCGCCATCAAGGAGGACCCGGACATGGCCGACAGCGAGGTGCTGCAGGACGCCGACGCCAAACTTGCCCGGTTGAAGAGCAGCCTCGATCAGTCGCACCGGCTCAGGCTCAGCATCTCGGCGAATGACCTCATCGGAAAGAGTGTGAGTTGCTCTTAACTTTTTAAACGGGGGTGGAGGGAAGATGAAACATGAATGTTTAGTTTCAACGCTCCAAAATAGCGTTTGTTTATGTTTACAAAAATCATGTGGTATAATTCGGCTGTTTAGATTGGTTATTTGATGATTGAAAAATAGACTATTGGCGATTTATGGCACTGCCTTATACTGAAAGGCAAACCATTATATAAGAACATTAAATCATATCTTATCTGGTATGTTTTAGATGTACATGTATATGCCTCTCTTGTATTTTTCAGCACGAGGAGCTAGTGTTACTGCTGATCCAGCTGAAGCGTGACCAATCGAGCCTCGAGGCCGATCGCCAGTTCCTCAGTGCTCGCCTCGACCAGTCCCGACCCACCGAAAAACAGTACAAGCTAAGGTTGGTATTTTGATCAATAAATGTGTGAATCATTACTTATAATCATGCATCCATACCCCTGTCATCTCTCCATTAGCGTCTTGTGGTATATTTTACTGCGTGGATCAGTAACGCAATTAAACTTTGAACTTACATTTAAAGGGTTTTTATTAATTAAAAAAATATGTGTGCTTGAATGGGTTTATTGCTGTTACAGGCGCAAGAACTCAGTTGGCCGCCTCGAGGACACGTGGGAGCAGGATCACGCGGACTACGTGGAGCTGAGGCGCCAGGCGGAGGAGATCGACAAGCAGCTGGAGGTGCACAAGCCGCTTGTGAATCTCGTGCACAATATGGTCACTATGGGGTCGCTGTATGGCGGGGATAATCTCATGCTCGCATCGCAGTACAAAAAGGTAAGCCCTGTTAACGAAAAGAAACAAAATATTTAGTGGAAGGGACAACATTTAGTTGTTGATACCTCACGCTCGCATCATATTATAAAAAGGTATCATCATGCTTCAACAGGTGCATGTATAATAAAGAATTCTGGTATCAAGAGGATTGAAGAAATGCGCACACCATATTGTCTTAGAGATCTGGGTTATGTTTACAAAAGAAAAACATCTCATGTAAATTCAAAATAATTAATTAATGTTAAACTGAATACAAGTATACAGATGTATACATATGCGTGAATGCTTTGGTACGAATGCCGTTATGTTTATGTTCACAGCACAAATTGCGTCCCGACCAGTACATCGAGCCCAAAGAGATGATCGAGTTCTCGCGCAAGCAGCAAGAGACGCGGTTGCTGCGCGCGCAGGAGGAAGATCTTCGCAAGCTGACTGAGGAGGAGATCGAGCTGGAGGAGAAGCTCAACCAGCTGTTTGCGCTCGACAACCAGCTGCAGCACAAGAGCGCGCAGGTCTCCAGTCTGCAGGAGGACCGCGTGAGTAACATGCAGATTGGTCGTGAGATGAGGGACTTTGAACTGTGAGCAATACTCAGCCTCGATAATGTGTTCTAATTTAAGTCTCGATAAACACTACAGTCATTTATAATTTTATTAACTAAGACTTATTGAGTAATCAAAGGCATGTTTAATAGTTTTCAAAGGCCAAAATCCCATTCAGTGTATATGAAATGGCGAGCATGGCCTTAAATTTGCATTTGATTTGTTTGCAGGAATTGCTCGAGAAGGCGATGCAGTCCTTGATGCAGACGATCGAGTGGGAGACCGATCCTCGCGAGCAACGCACACTGCAGCTGAAAAAGCAGTCGCTTCAGGATGAGCTCTCCAATCTCAGACAGCGCCTCGCCGACCACTCGCAGGTATCGGACTCATGTTATAAGCATGCTAATGTTTTAGCGCATTATTTTAGTTCTCATCGCGTTTCTACGATGTTGTACTCTCCATTGTGTAATATCCATTTTATAAATAGCTCTTAATGCTATAAAGTTATAAAGGATGTAATGGGCTTGAATAAACCTGAACAAATTCTGAAATGCTATTTTAATGCACGGCCTTTGCTTTTGTAGGACCTGGAGGAGACGACGGCTGAGAACGCGAAGGTGGAGCACGAGGTGATTCTGCTGCGGAAGAAGGTCTACGGCCTCAACAAGAGCCACAGCTCACCAAATCTCGTACGAATCTTTCTGTACTTCATTCTCCTCAAACGTATTGTAGGATTTGGTTGCTTATAGATATGTTATCTTGTCGTAAAACGGATTAAATCAACTGTAATTATCCCCCGTGAAAACGAGGGGATATAGGGTTGAGCTTGTCCGTCTGTCCGTCCGTCCGTCCGTCTGTCCGTCCGTCCGTCCGTCCGTCTGTCTGTCCCGCTTGATATAGGGTACTTTGTCCACGCGAGTTTGGTATGAAGGAGTTGAGCTAGAGCTTTTAGATTTTATACACGCATAAACCAAGGTCTGAAGTCGTGCCTCGTCAAGGTTTCATCTCGATCGATTGAAAATTGTCGATTCTAGAGCACTTTAAAAATTGTCGATTTTAACTTTTTTTTCATATGCCAAGCACTTTGTCCACGCGAGTTTGGGATGAAGGAGTTGAGATAGAGCTTTCAAATTCTATACACGTATTAACCAAGGTCTAAAGTCGTGCCTCGTCAAGGTTTCATTGCGATCGGTTGAAAATTGTCGATTCTGGAACACTTTAAAAATTGTCGATTTTAAACTTTTTTTCATATGCCATGCACTTTGTCCACGCGAGTTTGGGATGAAGGAAATGCGCTAGAGCTTTCAAATTCTATACACA
>LQRL01109349.1:4096-31449 GCA_001703475.1 Hydroides elegans | reverse complement strand
AAATAGTCCATTTTGCTTGCTCCGAGTAAACAAAGCTATATATCTTTTATACGTCCCAATTAGGCAACTAATTGACGTTTACGATCGAACGCAATGAATGGTATATTTTGGCAAGAAAACGCCCTTACGTTGTTTGTTAAATTCACTCAAAAATAGAAACGTTAACGATACACGCATGCGCAGTGGGAGATTTTGACCACTCCCCACTGCCTCGAAATTATATTTTTGTTACTCGGAGGAGCGCCGCAGTCAGTCGTCTCTAAGTCGTTGTCTGGAAGTCGTCTCGGAGGCTTGTTCTTGTGAAACTGCTTATTGTCTAGTTGGATTTATAATTGCTTGGAAAATTGAACTTTATTTTATTCTATTATTTCAATAATCCTGGATTCGTAATTGCTTGAAAATATAAAACATAAATTAAACTTTAATTTATTCTTTCATTTCAATTATCTTCCTGGATTTATAACTGTTTGGAAAACGAAAAAGAAAGGATTAAACTTCATTTTGATCTTTTATTTCAATTATTCGCCTGGACTACATTACTCCAGCGAACCTGCAAACAAATCTCAAACATAACAACTTTACAAAGATAACGCACATGCAAATTTGTATGCAAACGTGAATATTGATGTCCACTTGTGCAAATTTAATTATATTGATATTTTGCACATATATTTTGAAAAAATACTTACTATTAACATACGTGTGATTGCTTACGCGAATGAATAAGCAAGCATATGAGTTCGCATTTGCGTTTACTTCAGTACGTACACATAGTATTTGAAATATATACGTGCTTGAAACGTATCGACAGAAGAATTGATGTCAAATATAAAAGATGTAATTAAACTATTTAGACCATAAAAACGCGAAATAAAGAAGAAAACAAAGAGAAACATCTGTCATCAGTTGTGTTCCTGTTCGTTTATGCATACAGACTTGACATACATCGTTCGGTTTCTGTGAAATAGGATAAAAACTAATTTGGTTTAAATAAAAACTAAAACATATCACATGACAAATATACATAATAAATAATCCTATTTTTCGCCATAATATCACACTTCATTAAGTTTTCGGTGACATATAACAGATAATTGCATGATAGATGACGGTGCTTAGCATTTTTTGTGTTCATGTTCAAATTAGTGTATAAGTGTTTTTGTGATTGTGAATTTGGTGATTTTTTCGTTTTCAATTAGTTCGGTGAGACTTTGACTGTTCATATTGTGATATTCATTCATTGAAATAACAATGAATATATGGATTATCTTTTATCGAATTATCGAACACTATGTTTTATTTGCTATTGATATCACGCACTTATATCAATACACTACTTTTTATAGTATTTTTATACTGTATCATATTTCATGTTTACCGATTATAAGAACAAGAAGCACATGTAATACAATATATGTGCTGTATTTTTATATCGTATCATATGTCATGCATACTGTTAACATAAAGAAGAAAATTTAAACAAATGTACAACTGTAGCTTACACATGATGTTAGCATTCGAATGTATATATCTGCATTAAACGTGAAATCAAAACCAAAAATGCCTCTAAAATTTGCGATCGGATAAATGCATGTTGCTGAGTTATTTAATGTAAGTCTTGGCTATTTGAATCAAACCTAAATCGAATACAAATAAAACTATTCAGGATGGCAAATATTCTACACTGGGCAGATTATTTGGTTTTTGTAGTAGCATTACTACTTTCTGTTTCAATTGGAATATTATATGCGGCAAAAGAACGGAATTCAAGCGGAAACAGAACAAATCGATTTTTCTTAGCGGGAAGAGAAATGTCGGTACTTCCGGTTTCTGTATCGATGTTTGTCAGTTGGTTGTCGGCCATAGCCTTCCTTGGTAATATATCCGTTTTTAAACTGTTAATCAAGGTAATAAAGAGAATGAAATATGAACATGAAATATAATTTACATTTTAACGGATGATTTTGATTAGAAACATATCCATATCAGTTATAAGTATAATATAATTATATATGCAAGAACTTTTCCGAGTTTTTATGATTAATTTGGAATGTTCAAACAAAATTGTTATTTTTTACGTTTGTATGTTAAAATGTGATAAAATGTTTGTGATTTCCAAACCATTTTACAGAATATCATACTTTTTAAACATAATAATCAAGGGAAAGAACGGGTATAAGCTTTGTGTCAAATGTAATTGTTGATTCGCTGTATTAAGGCATATTGATGCATCGCGACATCTCTTTCAAAGTTTCTCAAATTTATCACAGGTGACCCAGTTGAGGTCTATTATCATGGAACAGTATATATTTACTTAGGGGTCGGTTATGCATTGGCATGTCCCGTGGCCGGCTACTTCTTTGCTCCTTTCTATCACAGTCTAAAGATCATCTCTGTTTTTGAGGTAAGTACGAATTAATTCAGGTTACCTTGGATGACCTTTTTGCAAATGGATTGCGAAGTCATATGACCGAATATATTGTTGGGCATGATCAGTTATATATTTAAACGTCTTATCCATGCTGAATTCCCGAAAAAAATAAACATTTTTACTTAGGAACTACCTATATTTTAAGTATAGTGCTTATCAATTTAATAAGACTGCGCATATTTTTTTTTCAATTGTAGCGGCTTTACATAAATCATTTAATACACGAATAATTCTAATAATGACAAAATAAACTCAATTGTTATTTCAAATAATGAGTGAACCTCGGTTATTTTGAAAAATTCATCTTTTGTTTATATATTTTTTTGATAGGTTTATGATAGGTTCAACATATGACCGTTAGAACTGAGCTCATTTTACATTTTTTACTATTAACGTTTCATGTCACAGTACCTTGAGAAAAGATATCACGCGGTCCTGCGGTATTTGTCTTGCATGGTATCAATCATTTGCACGGTACATTTGCATTTGTTTCTAAGTTTCCCCTCGACTCATTAACCTTTATATCATGTTTTAGTAGTAGCATAGTGAATTATGCAAATGAAACACCGGCGTATTCAAGCGCTGCTGGAATTTTAGATATGGTCCATGCTTGATTTTGTGTCTCGAGAAACTTAAATCAACATCACGCTTAAATATATAATATTTGTTTGCGTATTGAAAGTTGGTTATTACGTTCCACGTTTCGAAAAAGTTTTAAAGTAGATTTACTACTAATTAAGATGCTGTAATCTAGATGGGTCTGATTTTATTGTTGCTCTTATTTGGATTACACAGTACAAATTGCTTGTCATACACCTCAGTTTATGTTTTCAGTTACTTTATTTGGGAGTGGCGTTGTATGGACCATCGGTTGCACTCAGTCAGGGTAAACGCACAGTTCAATTACGCTAAAACCACAAATGGTTGTTTATTTTATCTTATAGGGTGTGTATAAGATACAATAAGGATGTAAACAAATCAAACCAAGTAACACATTTGTAATGAGTAATTCATTTATTTGACAGTGACTGGTGTATCGGTTTGGATTTTCATTTTAATCCTCGGAATAGTAGGAACATTTTATACAACATTGGTGAGTTGCAATATAATAATAAATCGAGCTGACAATGTGCTGTAGATAAAATAATTATCAAATGTTTCGCCTAGATTATGTTAAAGCTATTGCAGTTATGACTATGCATTTCACTTAAAGATACGTTCTAATCGTTTCCCTAACGGACGTTCTTCTAAAGTATTTTGCTTTGTATAAATATTTTGAACAAACAAGGCATTAGTGTGGACGTCGCATCAAAGTTGATGGCAAAACTGACCTCTTTTAACGTCTAAACAGGCGCAATTATGTCACTTTACGTCTTACGGACTTGCTTTGCCAAGTGGGATGGATCTCACTGGTTTGGCAAAATTAGAACAATACTTAAGCGATGTCAGCGCTAACGTTAATTACTTTCTAAACGCAGTTTGTGCTCATATTTTGATCAATGTATTGAATATTACACACCTGCCTCCTTAGTATTCTTGATAATAAATCCAAGATACAATCCTGATATTACTTATACATCTCATTAAATAGTCTCAAAATATTACAACCATGTCAGCATTTGTTTACGAATTATTCATTTTCAATATGTTTGCAATACTTTGAGTAAACATGCCTTGTTCAATATCCTTTATATTTCAGGGTGGAATGAAAGCTGTTTTATGGGTGGATACATTTCAAAGCCTTGTCATGTTGTCCGGCATTGTAGTTTTAATGTCTGTTGGAGCATATCGGGTTGGAGGATTTTTACAGGTCTTTCAAACAGCCGCAGAGCATAATCGACTGAATTTCCATAAGTCAGTTTTTTTTACATCAAAACAGTTCTGTTTGAATAAATATATCATGAGCAATACATGTCAATCCTAAAATCATTAATCAGATTATCTTTAGAATATGATGTGACTTCATGTGTTATATTAACACTATATCATCTTAGAAGGAATATTTTACATATTTTCAAAAAGTATTTTCTGATGAATATTATCAATTGTGGATAATATTATCGATTGTGTTTAGCTTGTACTTTTGGTTACTGGCCTATACACCTCGCGATTTAAGTCTCTGTATATTAAGTGTTACCATATACATGATATTCATATAATCAATACCAGATTAGAGGCCAGTCCATTGGTGCGAGCCAACATGTGGTCGTATCTACTTGGAGGTTTCTTCCGAGTTCTTGTCCCTTACATCAGCATGCAGTCTATCGTTCAGAGATGTTCAGCTTCGGCAACTGCTAAAGATGCAGCCAAGTAAAATTTGAAATTGCTAGTTAATTCAGGTGATCTATTCAATGATAATAAAATCAAACAAACGTGGATGAGTTTGGGCTAAAGCGAAATTTATAAAATAGTAAATACTATCACATCAAAAAAATGTTTAACGAAACGAGGGATTCCAATCAACTCACAAGTGTCGGAGTTTCAACCAAAATTAATGAATATAAGTATTCCTTTAAAAACTGGACATACACATTATACATACCTATCATTGCAAATTGCTTTCATGTGTAAAATTTGAATTTCTAAAACGTTTCGTTTTTGTTTCAGCGCCATTTACCTTAATACACCACTCTACTTTCTTCTGGTCATCCTCTTTACTATCACGGGTCTCGTTATGTTTGCTTATTATGTAGGTTGCGATCCACTAAAAGAGGGAAGGATCACCACTCCTGATCAGGTAAAATTATTTTCGAACCGTCGTAATAAATAAATTGTTTTTCGACTCCTTTATACGTTCTTAAGGGTAATCTTACTGGGAACATTAATATCTAAATGGGATCACCTATATAGCTAATGAACTATATAATATCAGTATGACTTTTCAAATAAAATACATATTTTTAAACAGCGATCTGTTCATGTTATTTTACTGTATATGTTTTGTTTTATTATTATGTATGTCTGTCTTAAGCTGGTACCGTTATTCATGGTCGATGTTTTGGGGTTTCTACCAGGAGTGACTGGATTATTTCTTGCCTGTCTATGCTCGGCATCCTTAAGGTATAATTTGAAAACAAAACTTATCTTTATTTTATTTGAAATAAAATCCGATCATCTTGTTGAGTCACATATTCATGATCTTTATTTGACCGTGATACGCTTCTGCAATGGATCACTCTTTATAATCTAGAACCTCTCGACTACGGAAATTCACTTAAATCATATATTTAATTCCATGCTTAATATTTGTGCACACTAACTTATTGTGTAACAAAATGCGTGTCGTTGTCCTGTTTTTTAAATTTTACGGTCCTATTCATCATTGATACGCAATATTGCAGTACATTGTCATCGTGCTTGAATGGCATCAGTGCAAATGTCTTGGTTGATACCATTCTACCACTGCACAAATATTTAGGAAATGAAAGTTACTCACGCATAAGGGACACTACTCAGTTGAGTCTGGCCAAACTGATTAGTATGTCTTATCTTGGAACTTTAATTCTATAGCATGATAAATGATAAATTTTACGTTTTACATGTAGTTAACATTAGTTCAAATCATAGCTGAAATGTTTATTTAAGGTAATTATTAAAGGTATTATTAATACAATATGTTTGTCAGCGTATAATGTGTTATGTTAATTATAACTCTAATAACACTAATGTTTATTTCAATTTCACTTGTCAAGGAAGATTCATGCATATGAGCCCTATAATACATTAAACCTACATTCCCTCACAACATGTTGCATTTCTTAATCATGCAAAAAAAAGAAAAACACATACATTTAATTACTATTTTCTTTGTAGCTGTGATATCTGGAATCATTGCCACTTGTTTGGGCTTCATTGTACTTCACAGCAAAGATGATATATTCCCAATGACAGTAAAAATAACGGGCGTTTTTGGAAGTCCCATTGGCGCGTTATTCTTCATGGGCAAAGTGTGTCCGTTTGTCGATACTCCAGTAAGGATGCATATCTACAGAATTTATAGTTGATTTATAGAGTGATGTAATGTAACGTAATGCTTTCATGTTGAAGGAGTTTTCCTTCAACAGCCAATATTTAAATAAAAAAATTGAGATCTGATTATCTTAATGTTATAACCTTATAATGCAAAATATAAATGAGCGCATAAGATGCCTCTATCATGTCTATTGTATAACAAATAAGTACAAAAAAATGGTTTCAAAAATATCTCGTTGTTCGCTAATATTTGAAACAAGTAATGAGCTGAAAATCAATAAAAACACCTGAAAAACACAATTCATTCACATCATGCTTCAATCTTAGTCGTATCTATTTATTTAATAGACTGCCAGCATAGGCACAATAGTTGGCCTTGCAATCAGCATCTGGTGGGGCATCGGCGCCATTTTGCATCCCCTTGCGTCACAAGCACTTGCTCTATCGTCAGATATGTGTGATGTCACAACTGGATATAGCTCACTTGTCAATAACACAGATATAGTGCTATACGCTTATGAAAATGCATCTGTTTCTAACACCATCATAACGGAATCGCCACAGCAAAACAAGTCGGAGAACGGGTTAGGTTTTGCATATTTTTTGAACACATTTTACAATATAGCTAAACCAGATGGCTAAAAGATAGGTGTTTACAATACCAAATGTTTATGATACATTTCTCTTTTTCCTGCTTTATATTTTAAGATGTTCAGTTTTAAAGAATGCAACAGTGATTATTGTAAGATATATTTGTATATATGTATTCTTACAGATTCACCACAACAGATATTTATGGCATTTCACCGTTGCTGTTTGCGCCTCTCGGGTTCATAACGACTTTTATAGTGGCTTTGGCTGTGGCAGGAATAAAAGGTAATATATACTTCTTTAGGTTTTAGAACATATCTTTTTAACAGTAAACTATGCAACCTCGAAGCTTTATTAGTTTACGTTACGAAAACGTTACCACACGCATAATTGCCGATTAGTCATAGTTCAAATTATTATTCATATATCTTGATAGTTTGATAGTTGCATTTGCGACGCTTTAGTTTTGATAGAATAATGTTACATTACTGCTTTGAATGAGTTCATACGAAAGCGCATTATAAAATTTATTATATTTAAGATGCTAAATATTTATCTACATTTTGCTACATGTGTCTCACTTATGTGTCTACATTTAAATATCAACTATTAACTGTATTTTTTTTCTAGAATGCTACAAAAGAATATTTTGCAAGATAGAATCAAGACAACAATATAATATGGTAAGAGTTATTTTACTCCTTTCAAAGTAAATTATATTAATTATCCGTCGGTTACGAATAATTCATGCAAGCGTCCTAAGCGGTTTTCATGTGCGGTTCATATAAATTTATAAGTAAGTGGTAGCGCATTATTAACTAAATTGTTTGCTTTATAATATGTTGTTTATGTCTTACAAAATGTTTAAAGTGGTATTTGAATAATGCCTAACATTTTGTAAGAATAAATTTAAACTCTTATGTAACTGTTATTTAAGCCATAAAATTGTTCATAAATTATTTAATATTAATTTGTAGGATGGACTGTTGAAAGATGACCAACAAAATAGTTGAGCAAGATGTAACATACGGTCACATGACCCAGATTATAATCATAATTAAAAACATGTATATTTACAAATATACTCTTTAAATGCTAATATTAGTTTGAAATAGACTGTATAAATGCTAATATTTTACATATCGTCACTGGTAAAGACGGGCTTACCAAAGGAAAGGTAAATGGCTCATACCGGTCATCAGGTCATAGAAAGACTATGTGATGCTAATCCTTGTTTGGCTAATCAAAGTTATATAAAGTTAACCTAAGAATAGAATTTTAATCACAAATCATTAAACAAATGTATATGCATTAGATACATAAATTTATATTGCACTTGTTTATGGGCACCTGTGAAGTAAAGATTTAGCAGGTTGCTTTTGTAAGACATTATGTTTAATATTGTGTATATAACTATGCTGATATCAATGTACCCAAATATGATAAATATATCTGCAGTTTTATTAGATTGCCATGCGATATAAATAATAAAACGGGTCATGAAACATTTGGTTATCAAAATATTACTGTATAATTTTATTCAATGAAGCATTTGTATTTCTTTTAACTGGGTGTTGTTTATTTATTATGCACATTATATTGCATTATACCAATTGTGGAATTTAGCTTATTAAAAAAAATAATTAACTTATAAACGGTTCATGTATTTCTATATATTGAGATAAAACGCTACAAATGAATGTGTGTATATTGAATGACATGTTTATTCATTATTTAAATTTAATATTATAAAATAATTATAATAACCAAGCAAAACACATTTTTGTCCTAAAAGATAAACCTGTATTTTTAAAAAGTAGTGAAGCGTTTACTTCGATACCATTATATGCATTTATTCATGCTGACCATCTACACTTCATCTTTGCCCTAAGGTAAAAGCGCAAAGATCAATCACATCTGAGGTCATGGCAATTAAGATGCCTTACGATGAATAGCATATCTGTTCTCAAATTATATGTTACAACCACAAAGATGACGAATTATATCGGTTCACTTATTTCAAATTCAGTTCAGCATGACACGGCCCAAGAGATGTTGACAAAATCAATGTGTATTTGCAACATATATCAGATTTGTGTTGTTTTGTATTGTATTGTTTTTTTTTCTATATGACAGTTATTCGTTTATTGTAATAATTACACATGTATATATAAATATATATGCATAATTAAAATGAGATCTGTTTTAAATAAAAACTCAATTTGTAATTGTTAGTTATTCATTCATTTTAAAAAATAATGCTCTTATAGCTAGTTCTTATTTGTTTAATCAGCGTATTCAAATTTGATATTAAAGTTTGCTTCTTTAAAACTTGTTCAAATGACAGCTATCATATTATTATGCTATATCGATATTAATGCATACATAAACTAAGAAATGAATTGTACTCAAGTTTAAATGTAAGTTACTATTTTTTGATCGGATCCAAATGTTATTTGTATCAATAAATTCAAGTTACACGTATACGCTTGCTTCTTTAAAACTATACACATGACAACTATTGCATCTGCTTGATTGGTTGTATCTATAGGATTGGTGATATATTTATAAAAGCTTGATTGTTGTAATATGGCATATGAATTCCAAAATGGTTTACCGCTGCATGCATGAAACTCTAAGAACAGCTTATAAAACATAACGTTGGCTTTTATTACTTTTTTGTATTTTTTATGTTTATGCAGACCATAAGAGGGGTTTAAACATGCCACGTATATAGGCGAATGCGTAAAAACATTTTAAGTGAACTAAAGATAAAGCCAACTATTCAATTGCAATAACAAATATAATGGGTTTTCATTCCAGCTGGTATTCCACAATTACTGTCATAAATTAAGCAAAAATATATTTCAAACAAACTTATTTTATTACAAATCATGGATAAGCAAAACTTTGTATCGGATAAAGAAGGAAACCGTATCCCAATGACACCGGTTTCTGTGGATGGAAAAATCTTGTTTACTTCGGCATCGTTTGGAAAATTCAATGAGTTGTTCCCTACCCTGAGTGAATTCAGGTCTCGCCCGACTGATATATGGATATATGGGTGCCCGAAATCAGGTAAAATTTGCATAAGTAATAATAATACAGATAACTCTATTCTTCTGAATAATTAATAAATATCAACAGCAAATGTACATAAAGATAGTTGGAGGGTTTAACGTAGTTCCTAAAAATGAATATTATTTGTTGCAATTTTTAAGTTATATACTGATTTTAATCACATGACTATAACCAAATTAACCAAAACATGATATTGCAAGTAAATTGTATGTTTTAATCTTTTGACTTTGGTATAATATATTTTAATAAAAATGCAAGTTTGTTTTTTAATATGCCTTCACTTTCTTGTGATGCATTTTAATTCACACCATTTTCGTGGGCATATTGTACATGTATATGTTTATTGTATTATGTGCTGTAATATTAACGTTTTAATCGTTTTCACTACTTATGGATGACCTCCTGTTAAAAATATTCAAATAATATTTATTATAAAGGCAACAATTGGACGGGCGAAATCGTGAACTTGATTTTGAATGGCAAAGCAAACGATAAACCATTGGTAGAGTATTCATTAGACGCAAGCACTTCAATAGGTAAGACTATTTTGCGCTATGCAAATTATACTAACCCATTGTGGGAGAAAACAAAATGGTTTGGTTTAAATAAAGGTAAATTGCCAAAACATTATTTTAAAAATCGATTCAACAATCATGCAAATCGGCAGATAGATAATATATTAAAGATAAACGATAACTATGCTATGGATTAATCTTTGTTTTGTAAACCAAAGCTATAATCATGTATCATTGCAGATAAATTTGATAAAGAGTTTGATCCACGTATCATGAATGTACATATACCAATGAGATATCTTCCTCCTCAGATAAAGGTGTGTTCTCCCGACTGTTGCTTGACATTACAATAGTAATAACTTAAGCATTCAAAAAGAGGAAATAATAAATAACGGTCGTTTCTTTATTATCAATATATTTTTCTACCGATTAGCTTGTTAATTTTGAATACCTTTTTATGTGTCACGTTATACTAAACACACATTATTGGCAAATAAACATTTAGTATACTATCTTACAACTATAGTTTAGTCATTTGATCAACTGAATGATCACTGCAATAAGATAATATGTTTAATTAAATAGCAACTATTTGCACTGCAGTAGCTCGTTTTTGGTAATATATAATTTAAAGATGTTTTAAGTACTTTTCCAGGACTATTCGAAATTAATCTACATTGTGAGGAACCCTTTAGCGGTTGCGCTTTCGATGTATCATCACGTCAGCAAGTTGCCATATATGGCATACAAGGGTTCTCCAGAGATGTTCATCAAGTCATTCTCAAGTTCATTATGTAAGTATTATGGTAAAACATGCAAAATCTAACTCAGTATTTCAAATGATACATGCTTATCTTAAAAACAACTTGTTCATTTGCATAAAGTAACGTTTGCAACCAAATGTTATAGTATAGACTTTGATATACGTGTAAGGATAGTATGCCTAGTAATACTGTGATCATTTACCAAGCTGAACTAGTTGAACCAATTATCACATACATTTAATATTTTTCATTTTTATGTTCATTTAATTAAATATGTGTTACATCTGCATGAAGTAAAATAACTCTTTTCTTAGTTTCATTCTTTGGCACCTGGTTTGATCACGTGAAACAAGTCATCGAAGCATCACAGAGACAGTCGAATATTCTGGTTGTTTATTACGAAGAAATGAAAGAGGTATAATACTTTTGAGATCGTTAATCCAGCTATTTTGATATATAAGTCATTACATGCAAGTATGATTTTATATCATGTTTATTTTGTGTTCGTATCATGTTATAACATAGCTATTACATTTTATGAACGCCTCTATATGATTTACTATAGTCATGAAAATCAAAAGGACGGCAGACGGTATTAATCCCATTCTTAAATAAGTATAATCGTGTTTTGTTATGTTAACAGTCCCCTGAATCCAATATTCAAACGATAGCAAGATTTCTGGGAAAGGAGCTCACAGCAGAAAATCTAATGAAAATAGTGCAGCAAACATCGATCGACTATATGAAGGATCGGTTTACTAAGAGTCCGGGTCATCAGACAATTTTAGGAAAACCTGTACCAGCAACGGTATTTCTTCGAAAAGGCAAGTTATTCGAACATTTCATACATTTTGTAATTTAAGCTAATGCAAAACTAACAACCTCGAGCATAGTTCTGTGACGTTCTTCTTGCATTGATTAGCACGAACGTCTCGATTTGTCAAAGACATAGAAACTTTGTCATTGCAACATTTAGACAAGACTTGCCTGTAATGAATACGTCTTTTGCTGGGAAATAATATTACGTACTGTGACTTTTATATGAGATTGAATAAGTTTATGATTGTCGACGCTACGTCCTTTCTTTATTTTTGTTTCAGGTGAGATTGCAGAATGGCGCAATTACGTGTCTGAAGCATTTCTGATTGAGTTTCGTCAAAGATTTGAAAAGGAGATGAAGGATTATCCACAAGTCATGCAACGCATCAAACTTAATTAATTGATTTATTACATCTGTCATTTATCTGTTTCGTTTTGTATGCTTAAAAACTGCGTATAAATCAAGATTTTACTAAATTTAATGCTTATATTCTTAAAACACTGCTTTTAAATTTAAAGCTATCAATCATGTGTCCCAACGTATTATTGAGACTTAAATATATATCTGTATATTCATTAAAAGCCACACTACTAGTTTTAGTGATAATAAATCGTAGTGTCATAAAGCGACATGCTATCCGTATAATACGTTTGCGTAATATTTGTTCTGTAACGAAAACATTTTAACTTGTATTTGTTCTGTAACGAAAACATTTTAACTTCTTTTTTTTTTCTATTGAAATATTTTTAGTGCAATATAAACAAAATACAAGCGGTTACTCAATTCATAATTTATGGTAATGAATCATTTTGAATAACGATAATTGATTACAAATCAACTTTCTGGCATAATTTAGTAATCTGAATAGCAACATCGAGTTTATTAATGCATGGGTATCAAGTTTATCAACTATTTTGCTAATTCACTTTTTAATGATGTGGTGTTTATTGAAATACGATTGCGCATTTATGTAATGACTATTTAAATTACTTATTATGCATTGAATTTAAATTTCAAAAGGTTTATGTATCTATGTGCATTGAACCCGAATATTATGTGTTCTTGCTATCAACTAAATGGTGTTAGACAAGCACTCAAATATGTTTTACACTTACATGATGTAAGGCCATGATATGTAATTAGATATTGGATATTGTCAGAATCTAATTCGTCTTTTTTGTGAACTACATTTGAACTTAAAATATACCAATGCCTACAATATACACCACTCAGAGACTCTATTTTATAATCCAAATAATCAACTTAACTTCAATTTCAAACTACTTTATTCAACCAACTTGATACTTTCCAATCCATACATGTATACCAAACGTGGCAATTAAGCATTTACAAAAATATTAATAGCGTATTTCGTTGTCTGAACCAGCTTTTGAAAATAAATACATATTCTAATGGTGAACAAAATTCATTGTTTAAACACAAATAAAAACATACGGTATATATGATAGAATAGTAAATGAGACAAAGTTAATGAATTGATAACCTTCTTTTGCCCTAGGTGAATATATTGGTATGCATATATGGTATCATAACATGTGACGTCATATCTTTATGCGCCTGATTATTTCAAAACGATTTTTGAGCGTTTCGTTGAATAACCCATAATCTATTCGAGAACTTCTTGATTCACATATTTTTTCCATTCAGCAAACTCACCTGCAATATAGACACACGGTTTTGATATATCTAAGATAACATTTGCCAAGTTCTTTCCCTCAATAACTTTCTCCCATTAAATCCATTACTGTAAACACTTTCCATTAGTCTAAATGAAAGTTTTTCCCAACATTAAATAGCTAAATAAATATATATGAGCACCTTTGTTGTACAAGCATAATTTGTAATGCTTAACGCTATAAATACATTTAATCAAACACATTTCATATCTATCATTCACCTAGCATAAATGAAAAGATATTGCATTTTCGATATTCATATGTGTCGATACGAAGGAAGGAGAGGTTATAGATGCATAAAATTTACCTAATAATAGGCATCGTAATAATAATAAACAATGTATAATTGCATGACACCACAAGCGCTATACATTCTATTTACCAGTCAATATTTTCAATCTATAGTTAACCTATCTACCAGTTCACATGTCTACACCGTATGTGAATGCTGAAATGTAGCCTTTGTTTCAATGTCAAGCTACTAAAATACATATTTTACACATGATGTACATTCAACATTCAAAAGTAATAAAAACATATTTCATTGTTTGAATCAGCATTATATTTTATTAATGAGACAGTGTGTTTTTACTAACATGAAAAAGTTGAAATAATTGAAATAGTTGCTGCTGCCTTAAGTGCTTGACAACAAACATTTAATAAATCGATTGATTCGCACTACGTTTATAATGTCATGTGAGACGTATTGTTGACTGATGCAAGTTCTTAACAACAGCCTTTCTTCGATTTAGTTTTATCAGTTCTTATCCCGGCAGGTACTCTTATAGATGCTGAAGGACGGGGTAGTGGTGTTTCAGTCACAAGTCCGCGTGTTTGATTCCTGTTCTTAATTTCTCTGAAACAAACGTTTATTGTTCCTATACAAATTTCAACTCTGACCAAAACATATTGAAACATATAAACTTAATAAAAACTATATAGTTGTGTTTATAATTGCCAAATCTGCATTTAGGATATCAGTAAAGTATTTGTATTTGCATTGTTTTAATCGACAACGGTAAAGGATTGGTAAAGGATACATTATTTTACTCTCATGTTTTTATTATATCAATGTTGCACTGTATTCTATTTAAATATCTCAGCCGCATAAAGTCGACAGGATTTATTACACGTGCCGTTCAATCAATATTTAAATGTCAAATAAGGTAATATGTATATGACACCTGACCAATGCTTGTGCAGCTTTTTGCACGTTTGAGCCATCTTTGGCACTACATTCAAAGAACTGTGCATCGTACCTCTGAAACAAACCATAAACATTAAATATGGGTCTCGTAGAGTATAATATTTACACTTTAAATATTTAAAATATATTCCACTTGAATACACATTCAACCATATATTCTTTAGCAAAGCAATTTAAAAACATGACAATGGAATACACGTTATGCCACAAAGTTTGAATTGTTTGTGAAAACTTTAGCAGGACGATACAAATGTTCGAGTGCAACGATCGATTTTATCCTCTAGTAAGATTTTGGGGGAGCTTAAGCTCTGTCTTTTCTGGCTGCAAGAGGCCATAAACTGGAATGAAACATCATGAATGCCATTATCATATATAATCCTTACATGTTCATTTGCATGATGGGATGGTACTCCACGACACATTTTTTTAAAAAGTTGTCAACTTACCTTCAAACAACATTACAGTTACTAACGGCAATAAAATAATGATTTTTGAATATAAAAATTCTGCGAAAAGGTGTTCACTTTTTACAAGTCAGCTGGACTGTTTCTCCTTTTCTAGCAAGATTGGAACTAAAACGAAACACCTAAAACAATGCGCAAGCGTAGCTTGCGGTTAAAATCTGGGTCTAAAAAAGACAACTCACCCGGGCCACTTTTCTACCTGCGCCAAAGGTGACTTCGCGTTCTTCCTTCAAGTCTGATTTGTTTCCAACAATAACAAAGGGTATGTCGCCATCCACATTTTCCTAAGACAAGTAAGCTTTTTTGTGTAAAATTCCAAAACAATAATTATAATAATAATAATATATCTTATTTGCTATATTCTATTGAATTATCAATTAATTTTATAAATTGATATTACATTTTCAATTCAAAATTGTTTGAGACACATTATTTTTCTTATTAAAGATTGTAGAGCATTAAACTATTCTATATTTGAATGAAAAATGAATTATTATATTTACAGTATATTTCTACATTACCTTGAAGAGATCTATCCATTCGGGTATATTCCTCAAAGACGAAGCACTCGTACATTCATACATAACAAATAAGCCATCCATGTCCCTCATGTACTGTGTGCTGATGCTGTTATGTCTGAAAACGTCAATAAGGTTATATATTGTTATCAACATATCACTTGCACAACAGCTATCGCATCAATTGGTATTTCTCGATTATACTTAAGATTAAGATGTCACTATAAAATAAGGTTTACCTTTCCTGACCACCGGTATCCCACAGGTGAAGCTGTACAGGTTCATTGTCGACCTCTATTGTAATGGGTCTCATGTCTAAACCCACAGTACACATCGTCGTCTTTTGAAACGGTGTACCGCATAGACTCAAAATAAACGCGCTTTTTCCTGATCCACTGTCACCAAGAAATATGATCTTTAATCTCCGGCGTTGCAATGTACCTAGATTTCCCTATTTGCCAAACAGACATAAAAAAACTCAGAATAATGTGGTTTCTCTGAATTAAATTTTTAATAAATTCATCAAGCTCACCCAAACTGATCAGATTATAAACAATTGATTGTGGCTATTGGTGACTTACAATGGAACCACAAACAGTGCATCAATTGTAATGTATAAATTAACATAAACAATTTTGTTAAAATGCGAGTTTTGATCCTATTTATTTATTTCACAATATTTCACGAGGTTGACAATATGCATATACGATCATTATATTATATTTATGACCATTGAATAATCACTTAATAAGTCAAGACTTCTCACGACTTATTTTCTTGACTCGAAGAACTGCTTAGATTCTATTCATATGTGATGCGATTGTATATGAGAATTTATTGCTGATGCAATTATCTGATATTCAAATATATATTTGTCCTAACAGTCCTATACATTTGAATTTTACTTTTATAGTGTGCATTTTGAAGAAGGTAAAGTGGTATGATGTTGCCATTTACATTTTACAAGTTTGTAGTGATTCATAGAAAAGTGAAATGTCTTGCTTTAGATAAAATGCGATACCATGGTTAACTTATACCCAAATATCTTTCATATTCAATATAACTGTCACAACACTGCTTAGAAGAGGGTTAACTCGCATTCTATTCCCATTTCGGCTACGTAATAAAATAGTTTCTTTTGAAAAAAATATTTATCAGTGTTCACCTGTATATTTGACTTTCAGGTTATGTTTATTGTTCGAGTATTTGAACGTATGTATTGTATATCGTTATATAACCTATAGGATGATCAAATTTAATGAAATAAGTTTGAATGTATTATTATAGGAACATATTTCTATCCATAATTTGCTAAAATTATCGATTTAAGATCCTCAAAGCTAGGATTATTTTCAATTTCTAAATTATATAGTATGGATAACCCGTCACCGAAGCTATACCTCAGTCTATTGAAATCATTATAATGGCTAGAGACTCAGATAGGACATACGACGATATAATTAGAGAGGCTCAGATAGGACATACGACAAATGGAATATACATTTTAAATTGATTTTATGAAATAAAATTGATTTTAATGCGACCATTAAAATCAAAGATACCCAATCAATGAGGTACACAGTAAACTGTGTGTCAAAATAGTGTTGATTTAAAATGATTTTTCTCAGCAACCGCTTTTCAAATAACCATATATGGTCTATATTTGGACATTTGATATATTGCTTAGCAACTCCGTTGTAGTAAATGTACATATTAAATTGGTTACTTTCGATTATTTGTAAAGAGGGCACGCAAGTCAAACATACAAGAACATTAGGCAAAACATCTTGGAAAGTCATTATCATCTTACGCCAGTATTTTAAGGTTACGATTATGAATAAGGCCTATCTTCATTTAACACGAATTGGACCATATAAATTAAATATTCACCGTGAAATATAACTCAATTTTACGCAACAAATTGAGAAAAATACTCACCCCAATGGCATTCAAGACATGCCGATGTCCTCCGATATTACCATCACCTCTCAGAGTACTGAAATAAATTTGTGGTTATTTGTGTCGGAAAAACTAAATATTGATAAAAAACAACTTACTTAACTTACTGCCTTATTTTGTGTTTACTAATCGCAATTGCTCTTGGACAATCCTAACCAAAAAGGAAAATTTAGCTTTCTGGCTTTCGCTACATTATATTGCTTAATATGTATGCCAGAACACTAGGAAAATTAGTTGTACTTAATAATTAACAATACCAAACTAGGCTAAAAGCAAATTATAATACCAGAATAATGTCTTGATGAATGATGTTCCAGAGTATTATGCTATTTCAATCATTTTAAATCTAGTATGATATGCAAGTTAATCAGCCTTTTGAAATGCCAATATAAGCTGTATTTTCAATAAAGGTATGATTTTGTGTTTGTCTTTAAAACAGAGGTTTAGCACTATAATGCATGCATTTATACAGTCTTTCGCATAAACAACATCAAGGTTAATTTGTAAATCATCACACCGCATGGGACACTGTATTGCAAAGACTTATGAGTCATCTTGCCACTGACTACCTACTTGCTTGAAAACTCAAAACAAATCATCCAACAGTTGATATTTCACAACTCTGTGAAATTTGCATACGTAGCTATTTGTTTTTGCATGCCAATCAGTTTTTTTTTCAGATTTCGTTTTCAGTTATTTGAGATATTTGAGACAATCAACTAAGTTGTTTTGACGCTTAAAAAAAACAAACAAACAATGATATGTTCAACGATTAAAATCTGGATAAATATATGGAGTTACTCGAATAAGGTAAGTTTTCCCTGTATATAGATTTCATCATATTTGAAAAGCTCATAAGCGGTCAATTGTCGCCCCAAGTGACGTATTTCAACGACTAAACAGGTTTTGAAACATTATATCTTTCTTATAACTTAAATGCTGAGATAGAAATCATATCATTTCTAAATGCCTTGCATGTTTCATCTGAAAGTTGTTTGGACTATTTTATAACCCTTCACATGGGATGAACGTACGACTTCAAATCAACGTGGGCGCAACGTCCTTTCCTTGAACTTGGTGACACACTACCTTTATATGAGTCCTAATTAGAGCATCCCCACGACATCGGAGGGCGTATTGTAATTTTTTATCAAACATTTTTTTTTGTTTCAGAATGAGGAGTAAATAAACTGGAATGTATGGGTATCAAAACATTACTGGTTGATACAACGAACGCCCTTTTCTGAACGATTCACTTCCTGATTCCATCGAAATGTTATCAATTTGGAGATAGAGTTTGAGAGCAAGGGATATAGATAGGAAAAGAGAGAAGAATAAGAGAGAAGCGACGGCAAGCGACGGAGAGAGAGAGAGGAGAGGCGTCTGCAACATAATTCAAATCGAAATCCTAATAACTTTATTATTTACTCTTTATTGAGATAAAATTGAGATAAAACATTATTAATGTTCTATATAAAAGTTCTTTTGTAAGATAATTTATTATAAAGTCAAAAACAAATGTCTCAATTCTTCCAATATGATGCAAAAATGTGCGATGTAGATTTTCATTGTATCGTAGTATTGTAAGTATTTCCAGCAACATTAATCTGGTTTAGTTCCTTCATGGCTCTTATTAATGGAAAAAAGGATGTACTCTTTGAATATTAAAAGAAACTGTCTCCAGTGTACTTAAAGTCTATTAGTGGCTCTTGTGTGGCTATTTGTGGCGTAAACGTGCATTAGGCATTGATACTTTTATTGTGTATAAAACGTTGGAGCATAACGCATTAAGGATCTCATTAAGTATACATTTACGAGAGCATTGCCTCTATTAATGTTTCCATCATATATCCAATGTCGTATATGGGTACATTCAAAAGTAGGAAACACTGTTAAAGCTGACTCAAAATATGCTTAAAATGTCCGTACATAATGCACTCTTTTATGAGTCCCTTATATGCTTGAGTTTGCAAAAATATTCACTTTTGGCAAAATTGTTTATAAAGGCTATATAGGACCGTGTATGAAACGATTGGGATCAACCCATATAATACCAGCGTGTAAACACTCTGGTATTAAAAAACATTAATCTGTATGCTATTTCAAAATACATATCCTTATAATCAAAGAATTGTTGATGTTCTATTAAAGGCATTTAGTGAAATGTTATAATGTTTCGCTGCAACGTTTGGCCTGCCATAATTACATGTAAATAAAGTTAATATTTTTTACATGTAAATAAAGTTAATATTTTTTTGGTGCTTATATTATCAATATTTAGTTGTAAACAATTAAGATTAAAGCAAAACTCAACTATTTCATATGAGATGATACTTACTGTGCCCTGATGCTCTCCGCAATTGATTCCGGTGGATCCAGAATCACTTTTTCAACACTTGAATTCGAACTTGAATCTTCAGTGTTATCAATTTTTGACGGAGTCTCTTGCAAGTTTTCAATGTTGGAAAATGTCGGTTCCATTTTAGATATTTTAGGTTTTTTGACGTAATTTAGTTTTAACACTTCTATTTGTTCAGCTTTAGTTTATTGTATGAAGTGACGTGAACAATGATTTTTTTTATAATGTTGTTATAGACACACATGGAGCACAATAATTTAAAAATATTCATGCATCTAAATTATTTTACATTAAAGAACGTATTTGTTGTTCGAATATCCTTTGTGATGTAGTACCTATTCCAATCGGTATAAATATTCTAGATATCTCTACAAACGTATTTCGAAGTAACTTAACTGTTTCCTATTATATTTATTTGATAAACCCTAAACACTTAGGATGGTAATGTTTGCGGATCCTTACTATATCTATGCCATTCAATATACATTTGCTAAATCAGGTATTTCAATATTATAGCATCCATTGTCTTACTTTCTCTTTCTGTATATAACCACATAGCAATACAAAAATACAAACGCATCGTGGCACAAAATGATGAGTTGGTGTTTACCAAAGAGCGCTTATTTGCGAAAGAGAGCCGCTGCGGTATTATAGATAGACGTGTGCATCGAATGTTCGGACAAAATCAGGTCACTTTTGAGTTGGGCAGTGGATGTCTCTTTAATGGTAAGGTTTACTCACCTGACATGATTCATTCTTACATTAACCATTTAACTATCCACTTGAGTAATATAAGATGAATATACAGTATAGCTACTGAGCAATTGGCCCCCAAAAATTATGACTATCGAAATCGGGCGCATCAAATATTCGGATAGCGGGAATCAAATATTTGAACATAAAATTATAAAGTGTTAACCTTCACATTACTGCAAACGAATATCTTATGATATTGTTTTCTTGACTTTAAACAAGTATTTCAATATGTTCGAAGGCTTTTTCGACCAGAAGCAACTAGGATATATCGATGGAACTTGGAATCTTGGCATTTCTCATGGCCCATTTTTTTATTTGAACAAAAATGAAAATTTGAAGACCTTTATGATTATTCCCTTATGTAGGCAGCAAGTACCAAGTTATTGATTGAAATTCCTTGCAACTGACTAATAAACTGTTATATGACTTGTTTAAGTAACTTCAATATTTACATTTTCGCAACAAAAAAAATCTTTTTTTTACTCCGACAAGCTCAGCTAGCTCGGAAAAATCTTGCAAAGATGTCCAAAATAAAAATCTCCTCATGGTTGATTATAGTTTCAAAGTCAATTAAAACACAAATGCTTGAAAAATATTTTATTTGGAACAAGATTCTTGAGATACCCTTTTAGCCAGTGGGTACCATTAAATATACAGTGACATATTTATTGCACCATTCATTATATGATCATAATATATGTATTGGTCTCTCATTTTTAACACGATCAATTATATGCTAAAATTATATGTAAACCAGTACATGTCACATGTGCTCACTATTTGAACAAATATTTTATGAAATTAAAACGTTGAGCATGAAAACGGTGCAAATGAATTATCAAAGTAGAATCCATATTAAGTGGATGTTAAAATACACATAAAGCTAACATTTGGCAGTTTGATATACATGATTTATTTATCTAAGACTAGAATCTTGGTCGATTGTTAGAATGAACCTTAAGGATGAAAGATGCACGCAAGGACAACTGATAAAGATCCATGCAGGTTAACATTAAACATTAAATTTCAACTGGCTAAGCATTTTACTTTAAATGTTATTTTTATTACAAAACTAATATCGAGAAAAAAGTAATCAATAACATTGTACGTACATTGCATCTATAAATACTAAAATCATCTAGAAATACAAAAGCATATCATATTTTAGAAGTTTATGAATTAGTATATTTATATATAACAATTATAAATATAAAATCAATGTAAATAATCCCTTTGTAAAATAATTGATAAAATTATTTGAATATACCCTTACTTGGAATGATAATCAAAACATTATATAAAATACGATTTTTTCAATATATGTGTATAAAAAATGACAAAACAAAATTACTATACAGTGGAATGTAGTTGTGTATCACTTGTACAGGGGTTGTTTTATTAATTTTTAAACGAAACGATTAGGTAATCATTGTGCAAATTGGAATCCAAAAGACACATCAATTTTACAAATACCTATAAATACGATATAAGTGGAATTTATCTTTGAATTGCAATACAATTGGAATGCATCGTGGAAAGATCGGACTTGTATGTAAAAATAATCAACGGCATAACTTAACAATGACCGGCAAAAAAAAACAGTATTATAAAGCACATATGGAATGACAACATTACAAAGCATGTGTCATACACGCGTGTATTTACATATTTACAATTTACACTAAAACAGCAACGGGACACTAACAAGAATCCACCAGTTATGCTAGGAAGGAGCACACATTATTATTGCACTTAATCAACATTTACCTGAAAGACTAATGATAATGTTGCCAAGTTCTGGATGTAGGATTCCAGCTTTTGAATTTAATATTGATTTAACCAAATTAAAACATTTCGATACGGAAAAGTTAAGAACATCTATCATAAAGGTTTGCATCTCTAACTCTTAGACCGCTGGTTATATAATTAATCAAAAGAATGAATTCGAATATGTGTGCAATCGTGTCAAATCAATCAATGAACGATGAACCTTACATAAAATGGTATGATTGGGATAAGCCTTAACAGCGCCGGACTTGTAAAGCTGTTACTTTAAAAACAAATTTTAACAGTGAAAAACTTATTATGTCACAAGATTTGGCGATCATATTGTTCATAAAAACATGCATTTATTTTTAAAAATGCTCAGTACCAATGTAAAAGTCTAGGATTATATATGCTAAAACTAGATCTAATTTGTATCAATCAATAACGATCCACTACATCTACATGAACATCACAAACACAAGCCAAAAAATATTACATCACGAGGTAATTCTACAAGTCTCGCTATGAATATGTTCGAAAGCGTATCCATTCACAGCGCTGTATAAATAATCAGCATTTGTATCATTAACTCGAAAAGCAGTATGGTTGGTCAATAGATTTCTCGTTCATTGTAAAACCCTGACTTGTAAAATTAACTAAACACTGGGTTTCCGATAGCGTCAATTAATTTTTTTTTTTCCCCTTTTAGGCTTGTGCGATACTTCGGAAAAAGATTTAGTTTTTATCAAACTGCAATGCATGTTCCTGAGTCTATATTTCTCACCCTGCAAAGCTTGATTTGAAGCAATTTACAAACCGTCGTATCAATAAGTCGTCTTTAATTTGTTACGCGTTTATCTAAAAACAACCCATAAAATACAATTTCCCATTTCATTTATAAAATTCGAACATAAAAAAATGTTTACTTTATTAACGTTTAAAAAGTCGCTCACTGATGTATGATTTGGGAATTCAATGATACCCTTATATGCTATCCTTATTTGGCCGTTGATATGCAATGCTCTACTCAGTCAATGCATATCTGTGCAATATCCGTAGGTCCCTTGTAAATCCAGTCAATTCCACTAAGGCACAGTTCCCCGAAACACAACCTAACCTCTGTGAATCGACCCCCTACAATATCCGTTTTGTCGATAGCAATAAATACACCCGGTAACAACTCCCCTTTGGTCCCTTATACGACCCAATATGGGGCATATATCTCGGTAAGCCATGATAAGCGACAAACCTCTCTATGCGAATCATAGGCACAACATACCGAAAATATGCAAATTCCCGTTGGGGCCATTTTTACGGTCCTCCTATCAGGTCTTTTATCTCCTATGCAACAACCCAGCTCCTGTTCGCTTCATTAACCGCAGCTCTATATCTCTGTTTCTGTCGACTGCTTGGATGCATCCAACCTGGGCTTGGGCGGCACCACCGGATACTGAGCTCCACCACCACCGGGCGTGATGGACACACTGGTGCCCGGCTGGGCGCTGATATTAATGCGCGTCAGGGTGGGACTACTTTGGTGGGCGGGTGCGGCCGAGGCGACGGGCGTGGCGGTTTCGGTGGCGGGCGTGCGTTTCTTTTTCGTCTTGCGCGGTTTGGCGTATTCGGGCTCGCCGTCGGCACCTACAGCCACGGCAGCGCCTAAGAGTTCGACAAAAATGTTAAGTGAGTGAAGAAGCAAAAGATGGATAATTTAGCAATGGAAAGTATTAAATAAAATTTTAATGTATTCGGGTGGTTAAGGATCACTTGCTTGGATCAAGAAATCATTTCGTTTTTACACCAGTCTTTATTTGATACATTACAGCTTCTCTTTATCGCCTCAAAATCTTAACTTTAATGTAACAAAAGGCTTAAGCACAATTCAACTATCCGAAATCAACACCATCATGTTCTATCATTTGTCTTACCCTCAACTACTGGGAAGATCTAGACTATAGTATACTAGTGAATGACAGAAAGCAACCCTATTCTTTTTTTTTCAGTTCCATTGACCCAGTACCTTCAGCGACGGGTTCCCGCTTCTTCTTCTTGCGTCGCTTGGACACGCGCGCCTCGTTGTTTCGATCGAGATCTTCCGGAAGTGGCTCGGCTTCGTTGTCACGTGACTTGCTGCGAGATTTGTGCTTCTTGGGTTTCGCCGGTGCTGCCTCCTGTAGGGGTGAGGAGATGGAACATGTGGTTTAATTGTGAAGAGTCAATATCCTTTTATGAAACATTCGGATAAATAATCCTTATTCCACTTTTTGGGTTGTTAAACATGTGCAGGAAAATCCAAATTAAAAGAAAATCAAGAGTTTCAAAAGTGGCGTTTCTTAAAATGACATATTAGCTTGCTTAAAGTTTGTCATCCCATTTCCTGTTTTTAAGACAAAACTGTTTTAATAGCAAAAATAGCACCATAGTTAATTTATCAATCGAACATTCGGATAAATCTGTTTATTAGATGGGATTAAAATGTTTCATTTGAGGAATTAGTCGATATTTTATTTCGGGAAAATTATTTTATTTTCCTGATTGCACCGTAGGGATTGCTTGGTTTATGTATGAAAATCAAAACTAAAAGATAATCAAGAGTTTGAAAAGTCGCGTTTATAAATTTAAACATTTCCATAAAATGGCACATTATCTGGCTTCAAGTTAGTCATCCAATTTTAAGTGTCAGATTTCAAATTTGAGTGAGTCGCACATGCAAACATAATTTCTATTATCCTACTACAATTTCTATTAACATATGAGTCGAAGTTGTGAACGAAAGAAAATCAAAGAGTTTTAATTTTGCTATTTCTAACTTCTAGCTTTAAAATGACCAATTATTAGGCTTAATATTAGTCCTCATTTTTTTCAGTTATCCAAAGGTGAGTCGCGCTACAAACATAAATTTTATTTTACAACTACAACCCTCATTGACCCAAGCGAGCAGAGATTGCGAACAAAAGAAAATCAAGAATTTTAAAAACATCATTTCTAAATTCCACGAATTCAAAAATCACAATTTCCGGCTAAAAGCTAATGTAAGTTAGTTTAAGGTTAGGCTTTATTGAAAAGTTAGTATCCCATAAGCGGCTCACAAACGTGACCACTTATGTCAAACGATTGTATTAGTTAGAAGACGTCCATATTCTTAGAAGTTCCGGGTTAATGAAAATCCAGTCTTCCTAATAGACAGAGAAGTCCTCGACTTGGTAAAATCATAGAGGGGAGAAACGGAAGATAAAACCAAAAATAACAAAACTTAAAATATTGTTATCGACAAAATTAATCCTACACACTACCAACAACATCTAGTCAGTCTAGTCACCTGTGAATGAAACCCTGCATTTTCGATTCCATTGTTCCAATCTTTACTTGAATTATACTGAAACAAAACCATGAGATTGTATTCGTGTAAGCATACTTTTTAGAATTCAAAACAAAGTACAGGGCCTATTCAAACTAGATCATGTCGGAAAACCAAAGAGATCATCGAGCAAGCGACTGTAATAAACGAGACAAACCTAACACCTTAAACACATTATAGCCTCATCTTGATTATTACCCAACAATAAAACTGATCATAAGTCATTGTATTTCAACAGCTTCTCGTCAAACATGGGTTAAGTTGGTTTTTATCTCACAGTTTTTATAAAAGACGTTGCCTCGGAAAGGTACCAACCCTTAGGTAGGACACACACACAGACAGACCAAAAGACCAGTCGAAAACTTTATCACTACTAAACGAAGGATCGTAATATCTTCAATTTCTGTGCTTAAGACACTACGTTTTCTCACTGAGTTATCATTGAATTCTAATACATTTATATTAAGAGCGTAGAAACATAGGTCTAGGACTCCTCAATTCCTCTTCCATTGATAGGTGAAGCCTAACAGAGCAAAACCATTGTATTTAGAAGAAAATTAGATGACCAGACAGCATAGGTCAAAATCAATATTTTTCATGTTCACGGAATATAATAACAGGGTTTGATCAACTCGCCCAGTTCCCAACTCGTCTAAGAAAACAACTCGTCTAATTTTAGTTAACTCGTCCATTTTTTTATATAACACATTTTGGTCAATGTGACTATTGGGGAGTTGGTAAACAAAAATTGGGCAAGTTGACCTCAAACTTTAATAATTATAGGACTCATCAACAACACGCTGGCCTTTGGCGAAGACAGTAAATAAAACTCGGACCTTTATGTATGTCATTTTAAATGTAAAATGCTAACCTGAGGTGAAGAAGCCATTTCGGGAGGAGGATGGAAGTCGGCGGGCTGGCCTTGGCTGCTGGGATCGAAGGCGTCGTAACTCCTGAAACATAAAAGCAAAAGGTTTCGAAAAATACCTCAAACATGAAACAGAAGTACATTTAGTAATATTTTGTAAATAAATTATCTATAGACATGATGTTTGGATAAATACTCTATTACCATACTTTTATTTTTTTATATT
>LQRL01109343.1:0-10545 GCA_001703475.1 Hydroides elegans | reverse complement strand
AATCGACAATTTTTAAAGTGCTCCAGAATCGACAATTTTCAACCGATCAAGATTAAACCTTGACGAGGCACGACTTCAGACCTTGGTTTATACGTGTATACAATTTAAAAGCTCTAACTTAATTCCTTCATACCTAACTCGCGTGCACAAACTACCCTATGTCAAGGGGGACGGACGGACAGACAGACGGACGGACAGACGGACGGACGGACAGACGGACAAGCTCAACCCCATATCCCTCCGTTTCACGGGGGATAATTAATTTGCTCATTAATATGCCGATATAAGCATGATTGCTTATAAATGCATATTTATAAGCAATCATGCTTATATCAGCAAATTAATCATGAAGCATGATTGCTTATAAAATCACACGCAAAATGTTTTAGGAGGGTAGCTGACGAGACAAGTGAAGAAAGAATATCATTTCACTTATCTAAAAAATAATATGCTTATATAAGCATGTTTGCTTATATAAGCACATACCACGTACTTAAATGATGATATCTCATATTATCACCCACATTTCCTCATCTGAATATGAACTTTTCGCTACTACGTGCTCCAAAATCGAATTTCAACCGATTGCGATGACATCACGACGAGGCACAACTTCAGACCTTGGTTTATATGTGTATTAAATTAAAGATCTCTCGCTCAATTCCTTCATACCAAACTCGCTTGCACAATGTACTTAACATCGGGTGAAAATGTTGAAATCAACAATTTTCAAAGTGTTCCAGAATCGACAATTTTCAACCGATCCAGATAAAACCTTAACGAGGCACGACTTCAGACCTCGGTTTATACGAGAATAACATTTGAAAGGTCTAGCTTAATTGCTTCATACCAAACTCGCGTGCACAAAGTACTTGGCATCTGTAAAAATGATTAAAATCGACAATTTTTAAAGTGCTCCAGAATCGACAATTTTCAACCGATCGAGATAAAACCTTGACGAGGCACGACTTCAGACCTTGGTTTATATGTGTATAAAATTTGAAAGCTCTAGCTCAACTCCTTCATACCCAACTCGCGTGCACAAAGTACCCTATCTCAAGCGGGACAGACAGATAGACAGACAGACAGACAGACAGACAGACAGACGGACAGAGGGACAAGCTCAACCCTATACCCCCTCGTTTTCACGGGGGATAAAGAATAGAGATTCTTGTAACAGCATAAGATTCAAACTTCTACATGAAACATCTCAAAGACCATGCGCGGATCTTCATAAAGAGGCATGCAGTGGGGGTACCTGTACCGACTCTTATATAATATACCAAAAATAAATTGACGCCCCCGTTGGGCATGAACATATTATTTATTGGCACCCCTGTTTCATTTTTTTCTGGATCAGCGCCTAAACAATATTCTTACCTATCCAAATCCGTACTTATTTTTTTTAATCTTACAAATTACATATCTATCATCTCTTAATATATTTAGCTGGCGAAAATAATTGGTTGCCTTACCATTTGCCGATGCGTTCACAGCGTCTAGAGAGGTACAGGGTAGCGAGGTGAAGCAACTCGGGTGTGTTGTTGAGGACCGACGCTGCACTGAAGGCCAGCTCCAGCTCGTTGCCTCGTATCAAAGTGGCAATAGCAGTCTGAAAATAAACCACAACAAAATATAACAAATGTAATATGCATATCAAGTTGCCCCGTAACAACAGTGTGAAGGATATTACTTTACGACAATGTCAAACCTTGTTTGGATCGTATTAGGTACTTTTCTACCCAATTAGATACGGGTTGCTATAATGTAACCATGCAAATCCCGTTTTCTTTGCAAGTGCGCTAACCTTATCTCTATACAAACAGATACAAATCAAGGATTTTACTTCAAGGCTAAGGTATCGAACATATAATCATAATAATGCTATCTTGACTTAATGTTATCTTATCTTGTTAAACACTAACTTGGCAGTCATCGACCGCTAGGTGGCAGCAGGCAGCCATGATTGAGCAACCATTGCGCACGTGCCACTCGGCAAGGTTGCGCGTTGTCTTAATCAATAACCTGATTGGAATAAAATTGAACAATTCATCAGATATTGTAAGGTGGTGAACGTCAACATGCATTTACATTTTCAAAGGATCTATTTACAGTTTGGTCGGTTTATTCGAATAATTGAAACGCTTAAATGATATTATATACAGTATCATCTTTTTTTCGTTTGTATAGAACAATTAATAATACATTATATGTATAAATCAATTTAAGTACTCTTTCTTAGGATCGAGTAGTTAGATGTCTATTTCCCGCATTATTGAACACAGATAGCCTGTGATCAACTCGAGTCTTACTTTTCACAATCGGCGTCCTCTGTGTCTGCCACACCATTGCTCTGTACCTCGGCCACATGCGGCCGTGATATCGTGCCCTCATGCCCTGCCGTCGCAGCCATCAGCGCGTCCTGTTTTGAAATGGGCCAATAAAATAGGATGATTAGTATGGTATGGAAGTATACCAAGAAAAATATCTTTGTTGTTGAAATATCACATATGTATATAACAATTAGGGCTAGAGACGACCCGGCGGACTGACATATAGATAAACCTAAACTATTGTGTGGATAAATTAATATGTTTTCGAAAACTTCACAACATGATTCAATTTCACAATTAAGGTACATGTAGAAAGAATTGTGTATCATATTAACCTGCAGAAGACCAAGATTTGTAAAATGGCGGACGAGACTTTCAACATCACCCGTTGCTACAGCGTAGGGTACAACTAACTCAGATCCATCTTGCTGCAATAGCGAAGTTCGCCTGCAAAAAGTGGAAAGTGAGTCTAAATCAATTTGAAAATGATGATATATTCAACCTAAAAATATGACGTAACTCTCAAATATGGACAATTTAATAGTGCGAATGGAAAGATATTTCGACATTTTGCTTTGATTTCTTTCATCACTAATTTGAATACGCTTCAGTTGAATATTCATATCGTTTTGATACATCTATTTGCTTATGTGTTTTCTTTTTCTTAATATCGCAATGAATACTATTTTCATGAATTGTATATATTGCGTCAACCTGGCTTACTTTTCACATAGGCCCTGCCAATATTGCATAGACACGCCAGGCGCTACAGCCAATGCTTTGTCCCAATCACCCAGCTCCGTCAATGTATCACAATAGCGCTGTAAATTTCCCGCCCTCAGGTAAATCTCGGCTGCTTCTCGTAACCTCTCGTCGCGTTGTTTTGATTTGAGACTTCCGCCACCACCGAATTTGGAAGAACGCATCATTTCTAGTTCCTGAGCTTTTGACTGTAATTTGAATGTGAAGTTACATGTAGAAGGAATCAATTGATGAACAATGGTGTTTTTATTGTATATTCGAAATACGGAGCCGCAATGCAATAACATTTTTCTTCTAAATTCTTGAATCACATAGCTCAAAGAGGACCAATATAATTGAAACAATTTACAGATTTAGTACATAATTATACACTACCTAATGAGTTGGATCTTGTTATGCTGAAAATATTTGACCTTGAGCAAGTTCTTAAGATTTTTCACGTCCGTGTTACAAGTTAATCATGTTTATGCGCTACGACGGATAGTTGAAATGCGAAGAACAAAACACTAGAGCCTGAAATGTTGATCTTCAACAAGTTTTCCATGAACAATATTAAGATATACTGACCGTTTTAATTTTGAGCAGATGCTTGATATGCATGACGCCTTTGTCGTAGCGCTGCGAGAGACCACTTCCGTCCATTCCCTGCACCACGTTCACCAACTCCCACAGGTTACTGCTGCCGTTTGGACTCTGTTAAGTAACGCATGTGTAGATTTTTAGCGTTAGTGTATGTAAGGTGGATATAAACGAGAGGGAGAGAGTGACAGAAAGAAAGAAAGAAAGAATGAAAGAGAGGGAGAGAGAGAGAGTGAGAGAGAGAGAGAGAGAAAGAGAGAGAGAGAGAGAGAGAGAGAGAGAGAAGGACTAACCTAACCTAACGGATAAACAATTCATTTACTTTTGTTTGCGAATTTCAGAACATAAGATAGTCTAAATGCAGATATTCAGGATTAATGTTTTCACTGAACACTCCTTTTATTCAACCTTTGAAATATTAGTTCACAATACAATAATTCGTTCTAAGGATTAACATGTACACAACTTTATGAATAATAAAAAAAAAACAATAGAATTCGTCCAACTCACAGAAAAGAACTTGGAAAAGCTTTGCAGTGTGTGCGCTCTTTGGTTGCTGCCTCTCTCCGCTTGTGCCTTGAGGTCTTTGGATGCCTTACCACATAGCAAGGCCGGTGCGCCCAGGGATGTTGATTGCTCTGAATATGAAATATTGAAATTGATACAATACTTAAATTGTAGGATATTTTGACAAAATGACACTGAAATATAATACTCATATAAATGTATTACAATTATGATGTGATACATTTTTTGTTTGAAAATGTATCTGGTTATTTGATAATAATCTTATTTACTTATTCTTAATCCCGATTCTTTATCAAAGATACATTTCGGGATATTTAATGTTTTGATATCATTGATTGTATACGTCTTTCAAGTATTATTAATGAGAAATGGATAACATGGTTATTTAGCAATTAAAAATATATATATTATTACTTGATAATAACTAAAAAATCGTTATACCAAAAAAGGAAAAAAAACTGTGACATAAAAATGGTGATATAGGAAAGATCTAACTGTTATTTTCTTTCATCGATTAAAAAAAGTTTGTATCTTATTAATTTAGGCTGGTTAATTAGGGATAATAAATATCGAATTATCTAAATGTACTTCTAATTTATATAGTGCAATTGTCTACTTACTGGTATGGAATATTATTAGAAAAAAAAAAAAAACTAAGGTATATTATAAAGCCTTTCTTAATATTGATGAAGGCTTTAAATAAGGGTAAGGATAAGAAATATAATTAGTAAAAATCTATTGCAAAATATATCAAAACACATTATGTTAGTATATGAAGCAAATTGATAACTCAAAATTCGGTTTAAAATATCTAATGATAAAACATAGTTTTATAGTCACACGTGCAAAACCTATTAACATAGCTTGTGTAGTTTTAAGCAACAAAAATGTTTGTAAATGCTTACCCGGATATACTACATTAGAAACATAAATACATGTTTGTGAATAGCATAGCAATTTGATAAAACATTATCATTGTACATACTCATAATCAATTTTTTAAAGAATACAATCACCAATTTCAGAAACTTAGAATTGCTACACACAAACCAATCGAGTCTACATCGAAGACGCGTAATCCCCGCTTAAGGTAGGATTGATGCTTCCATTTCATTAATTTGTACTTGTATTTCGAAAGCTGTACTTAAGATGTGTTCTTCATAATTGCTTGGTTATGGTTGTTAATATGTGGAAGTTTTAAAAGAATCATATAAAGAAAACTTGATAAATTTAGATTATGTTCCGTTAAAGCAATTATCCTACTTTTCATTAGTTCCGGTTTAATCGACATAATTTCTATTATAAATCGGCCCTTACCAGGACTAGCTACGAAGTCATCCCACGGTTTGCTGGCGAGGAAGTTGAGTTCCAGCGATTGAAGCAAGGGAGCCAGTGACCACACGCGCACCGTGGAATCGCGAGAACTGGACGCGAACACGAAGGGTCGATCGGGATGACTGGTTATGCCTTTAGGGAATAAATATAAGGGATGGTATTATGTTATATAGAGCTTTTAAAACATAATATCTCAATGGATATTGTATAGATTTGCACATGCTTGAATAGTGAATAGCTTTCCTTTAAAGTATCCTTTTTCGTACCCGATAAATGTAACTTGCGACATATATATCACATAATCTAGTTTCTCTAATATGAGTTCGAAATATCTATGTAGTCTAAAAATTCCGGACATCTATTTGTTAATTCTAAAACTGTAACCCTAAGATATTTTTTCGGAAACCCTGGCTTTATGATTTTAAGCTTCTCAGCTAAAATCGTACATCCCCCACGAAAATATTTCTTTCCTGTCAATTTATGCACATATAACCCTTACCATACACATCGGCACCATGGTCCAGCACCGTATCCAGACAGGCGCCATCACGGACGTCCCACACCCGCATACTGTAGTCCCAGCTGCCTGAGATCAGGAGGTAAGGGATCTCCGTGTTCCATAATAGACCGCGCACGGGTGCGTTGTGGCCCTTGAGTACCATAGTGCAGTTGTCTTTGGTGTAGTCCCAAATACGTACAGTGCTAAAAGATGAAAAGTTGGGAGATAAATCATCAATTCATTTTGCTATACAAAAGAGATAAGAAATGCACACCCAGGGTCTAACCTAAGCCAAACGTTTGCTCTGTCAGATTGCTGGATGGGCTGCAAATCTCCTCGGCCCACATCGAACGACCTCAGTCAAACATAAATAAAAATTACTTGCATTTTTTCCCAGTTCAATTGGTCGTGGAGACCTGAATATCCTTGGCCAATTGAAATCAAGTTACCGATCAAGCTACAACCGATTCTATGAGATTCGGATCATATTGAAACAATATTATATCACAGGCTACACGATGTAGCCTTAGATATCCTGAGTGAAGACTCCTTTCCCTGTCATCCGACTTGCAATATAGCACTCCATTTCGTCAAACAAAGCTCGAAATTACCCATGATATAGTGATCACAAATAAAGAAATTATAAATACAAAGAAATCAATAACCGAAAATCACTTACCCGTCGTCCGAGCCACTGCATAGCACCCCATCTCTAAGCGGAGACCAGCGCACATTGAACACTTTGGCCGTGTGACCCGAGAAAGTTTTGAGAGGCTGCCCTGTGGGGTTGTTGTTGGTGTTTGCCGTCGGTAGGTAGAATACACGAACTTTGTTGTCTTCGCAACCGGTTGCTATTAAGTCTCTGTGGATGAATTTAGGAAGAGCGTAAAAGGCTTATATAGCACATAAATATAACACATAATATAACACATAATTAGGATATGATTATCAGAACATTGCGGTTTTATAGTCGTATAAAAATCTCAGACTAAAAAAGATTAATTATTTGGAACATTTTATTGAAATCAGTTCTTGCTTATTCTAAATACGGGTACTTTGCGCGTTCGATTAATGTGAGCTTTATAAACAATCTATTGAACTCGCGTTTTTTCAATGACATTTTAAAAAATATATTCATTAAAAAATAACGTTTACTTGTTATTAGGATTCCAGTCACAGCCAAAAACAGCGCCTGGATGTTTGAACTTGGCCAATAAGTTACCGTCAACATGCCGAACGATACTGGAAAATGGAAATATATTATATGTTTGCAGTGCTTATTTTATGTCGCCGCTTTAAACTATTAAAATTGTCAACTCAGAAAGAAAATATACTCCAAAATTAAATTGTAAGGATTATATCCGTTTGTGGTCTGCGTCTAAACCGACACAACCGAATGTGTAAGGAAGTATGATACAATTTCACCCATCAATTTTAACTCATAATTTTGATTTAACGAAACATCTATCATAAAGAGCATTTGGAAATAAATAAATTATCTTAAATAACATGAAGGTATTGTAATGCGAACCCTATTTCATTAACAAAACAAACGACAAACGACATCATTTACCAGTGCCCATCGCCTCCACACGTCGCTATCCGCCTTGAGTCCTTCTGGTTCCAAGCCACCGAATAAACCGCTACATCGCCATGTTCCTTAAATCGTTTGATGACCTTGCCCTTTTTCAGATCCCAGATAAACGCGCCATTTTTAGATGTTGATGCCACGACACAATCGAGGTCGGCGGGTGCCCATGAAAGACAGTAGATGACACCTTCGTTACCGGGAGAGGTGTTGACCTAAAAGTTTGGAAGATATTTGGATAATAGAAATGGATACATGATATATTGTCTTTTTTCGCAACGAGAAGAAAATTATTTGTATATCGTTTCAGAGAGAGAGATAACGAGAGAGAAAGAGAGAGAGAGAGAGAGAGAGAGAGAGACCGAGAGAAAGAGAGAGGGAGAGAGAGAGAGAAGGAGAAGTTTTAGGAGGATGTGAGCTTAAGTCGATGTCTAACATTGAAAATAAGGTTAGTTTATCTCAATTTCATTCTTATATCATTTTTCGTCTTCATTGTTTTCCCGGAAATATTACGGTCTCAGTAAAATGGGAAACAGATCATTTTCAGATACATCTAAATGTCTTACCGTAGTAAGTGTGTTGACGTCCCATACTTTGATGGTGCCATCGAAACTCGCCGTCGCCAGAAATTCCGAACTTTCAGGTTTGAATTTACAATCAAAGATCGTTTCTATGTGTCCCTAAAAACAACGAGATATAATATGACATATAATTAATTTAGGAAGTAAATATATACAGACCTTAATTAAAATATTTTGTATCAAAAAACATATATTTCTTTTGCTAAAATTGTGCGATTAAGTAAGTGTTGATAAAATGAAATATAACAGGTAGGCATACAGTGTATTTGCATAACTTAAATATCATCTTTACTGACCGTACATTCCCAATTTTGGACTACCATTAACATTTTATTTTTCAATGAATTGTATGCATATTCATAAAGATAAGGCCTAAATCGAAATAGAAAGAGCAGTGACTTATTTCAATTTTCGAAACAATGCCAATCACATATATCCCTAACACATTTTTTAACGGTTAAGTCATTCCTCACAAAAAAATATCAAACTGCATACCTCCTCCCGCAAGAAGTACCACCGCCTTTTGCTCAAATCGTACAATCCAACACCACCATCCAGAAACGCGCACACCGCATACGCAGGGGGCAAGGCATAGCGACCGGCGGGAGAGAGGGTGGGCATCACATAACCCATCGAGCCTCCTCCCCCACCCCCTGAGTCATTGTCTCCGTTGTGTGTGCCTGGTGCGTTGGTAAAGACGTGCAGTGCATGGAACCCTGGAAGGAATTGCAATTAGGGGATATGAGTTGGAATGCAATTTAGACGTTTGAACTCCATAAAGGGGGTATTGCGTATGGGATATTTTGCAAAATATCTTGGTCATGAAAACATACTCATCTTGATCAGTTAGGATTTAGTATACATGTATATGCCTAGATCATTTTCAGTTTGAGGAGATGAAAGTGGCTACATGTATAACGTAAGATTCGAGCCATAGATGCGATGAAAGATATGATATGATAGATGAAAATGATACCAACAATGACAGAAAAATATAAAAATATGAAGAAAATATACCGAATGTATGACCACAGCTTTCGTGTCGCAACGTAAAATACCATTTAGTGCACACGTCACATTCTTAATGATTATCAATATTCTTGGATTATGAGCATGATATGGGGACATGCATATATGAATAATGTGCAGGCCTACTTTACGTGATAAAATATATTAAAGCATGAATAATACACTTCTTTTTGGTTCTGAGCATTTAATTTTTTTCTGGATATGATTGACCAAATAACACACTTTCATATCTCTCTACGAAATGATCATAATTATGAAGTCCTATCAAGTGTAATATAAATATAATTGATACTCCATTAATAAACTTCATATGAATTAGAAAACAACTTTTTGCATTTCTTATCTCATATCAACTTTAAAACGCAGATGGTTCATCAATGTTCATGTTTGACATAAAAATCCCTGGTCTAGTTTTATTTTCTAAACGTAAAACGTCCTTATGAAGGCTATTCACTTATAAGTACAAAATTTGCATGTATAGTCGTTTCTTTACCTGTTTTCTTAAGCTTGAGATTCTCTAAAGGTGAAGATTTCGCAACCGACCAGATTCGTAAAATTCCATTGTGAGTATCTGAAAGAAACCAAAACCATATAAATCAACGCGACAAAACATAGTTTCATTAAGATTAAAATTTCAGGTTTTATGTTTTGCAGAAAGTAACCAAAAAACAAAAAATTGAATAAAGTTTAGAACCACATTAATTACAATACACCGATAAATGCAAACGCTCACGATGCCAGCCATTTTTTCTTCACATTGTGATATGTAACCAGCCACCCAACATGTGAGTGAGGTATGACACACATGCATCATGAACTATAGTTTAGCCTATCTACCACACGGGGTAGATTCACTAGTCATCAGTCCTTTAACATTCAAATCGATTTTTACAGTTAGATTGGTCAATTGGCCACGAATATGACAGCGCATTAGAAATCATCACACGTGCATGTTCTTAATACACTCAATTAAAGATTTGCCCAACTCGCCCGTCAAAAACTGATCCGAGCCTCATGCTTTTACTTCATACAAAAAAATATCAAACACCAAGCTTAATTTGCCCACTAACTCACCTCCCGTCACGAACATGCCGGGTGCACTAGCAATCCACGCCAGCGCATGCACTTTTGCCGCTGCACTGGGTAGCCTGAACCGCTGCAACACAGTGCCGGCATCCGAATCCACCAGCGTTATCTCAGTATATGTGCGGGCGACCAGTAGATACTCGTTTGAGAGCGGATCCCATTCGAGACCGAGAACTGGATCTTCTTCGTTGTCACTTCCGTCGTCTTCGTCGCTCGGGCGCAGGA